>JARHVA010004057.1:1080000-1382500 GCA_037957365.1 Torreya grandis | reverse complement strand
TGTAAGGTGATCAATCGAGATTCGATGTCATAATGTATACAAAACCTTGAATTAAAAAAATTATTTTTGACCCTTCCATAATAGTAACATTAGTGGGAAGGTGTGGACCATGATTTTAAGGCATCAAAAGACAAATGGGGATGGAGTTAGCTTGAGGCTAAAAGGAGTCACACTTGTCAAAGAGAATGTGATGGGGTTATAGGATGAAGGATAGATATAAGGATGTGATATTATTTAGATGTATTTATATGAATATGAATAAAGAGACTCCAGAGAACTTCCCCAACCAATATCCCCATCACATGACAAGCAATGACTTCCTCTTTATTTAAAAACCTGTCTCTTATTAATGTACAAAAACCTATAATGGATGCCCAATTTTAAGACCAAGGTCAGGGATGAAAATACAGAGCGAAATAGAATAAGGAGGATGGAATGGAATGGCTATGTCCCCAAGAGTGGGGACCCATAGATGGAGGTAAAGGTGGATCCTATCAAGTGTAAAAACATTTTATATACAATATATTCATTAGGTCATCAAGTTCTTCACCATCTAGTGTAGTTAACTTATGGTCCCCAAATCTAAACTTTGTGACTATTATATAGTGCCCAAGCTAATTATCTTCAAATTTTACTTTCTTATCTCTATCTACATTGGTGTTTTTTTTATTTTCTTTAAGGACTAGATCACCAACCTCAAACTCTCTGGACTGGATCTTCTTGTGATATTGGCCTTTTAATATATTCTAATATGCTTGTAAATGATTGAGGGCCCTTTGACATCTTTCATCTAAAAGCTCCAATTCATGTAGCCTTTCTTGTCTAAAATTATGATAAGTGATAATACCCTGCAATGAGATTCGTAAGGAGGGGAGCTCTACTTCGACATACAAGATAGATTCTACCCCATATACTAAGGTATACAGAGTGGCCCTAGTAGGTGTTTAGACACTTGTTTGATAAGACCAAAGTGCAAGATATAATTGTAGGTGTTAATTCCTACCTATCGCATTGACTATTTTCTTAAGAATCTTGATAAAGGTCTTATTTGTTGCTTTAACCTGTCTATTCCCTTGGAGGTAGTAAGGAGAAGAAAAATGTTGCTTAATATGATACCATTAACACAAGGTCTCAACTTATTGATTTTTGAAGGACTTATTTTTATCAGAGATGATGTTGGTAGGAATTCCAAAATGATAAATGATTTGATTTAGGATGAATTTAGAAATCTGGAGACATGTAGTATAGGTAAGTCATGTAGCTTCTACCCATTTAGTGAAATACTTTGTACTAGTAATAATGAATTTATGTCCATCAAAAGACATATGATTTATCTTTCTGATCAAATCAAGTCCCCATATAGAAAATGGCCACATACTTATAATAGGTTGCAATTCTTGTGCAGGTGCATGAATACCATGATTTTGACAAGATACACATTTTTTCACATATTGGTAGGAGTCCTATTCCATGGTAGGCTAATAGTATTTAGTATAAATATATTTATTATCCAAGGCCATTCTACTAATATGACCACCACAAATACCATCATGAACCTCCTTGATCATGAGAGAAGCCTCTTCTGAGGTTAGGAATCTTAACAAAGTCCTGTCATAACCTCTATGATAAAACATGCTATCAAGAATGGTGTAACAAGAAATACAATGGATGAAGGCCTTACATTGATGATAATTGAGATTTGGTGGTATGATGTTATCATGGAGGTAATTATAAATGTCATGGTACCAGGTATTTCTCTTAATTTTAGCTTATTTCTATTTAAAGAAGTAAGAAACTAGTAATAAGGGTGTGGTAGAAGAACCTATTTATTTATGCGTGCATGATCCAGATGATCATGAAGAGCTCCTCTTTGTCTTAGGAAGAATGACCTATAGATAAGAAAACACTCATGTAGAGGGGTTGTTAGATGGATAACAAGGTGGATTGCCTAGTGTAAGCTAGATCTAAGAAGCATGAGATTAGTAGGAGGCTATCAATCCACACTCTTAAAATAGTTAAGTTAAAAGAAATAAAGGTAAAGTAATTGTATCAAATGATATAAAGATAACACAATAAGAAATAAATTATTGATAAAGGAAATAGACTAATTTAAGAAAATAGCAGGTTAATACTAATGCTAAATGGGTCAGGTTGGGTTTAAAGAATAGGTGAGGTCTTTGTGAATAGGCAGGGACATAAAAAGTGAAATTTGGGTGAGGGTAAGTAGGTAGAAATAACTTGTTATTTCCTACCATAGTGACCATCGATAGTCAAGGTGACCATCAATGGTTAAGCTAATCATTGATGGTTGAGTAACCATTGGTGGTTAAAGGTGACCATCAATGGTCAAGGTGACTATTGATAGTTGACGTGGGTTTTGAAAGTGTTTAGAAAAAGGTTTATAAAAAGCTTGGGCTAATAAGGTTAGTGACCAAATAATGGATTGTTAGATGTCTAGTCAAGGTTAGGGGTCAAAAAACAAATAAACAAATCTTAAAATAAGAAATGTACTTAGCTAATTACTTGATAGTTGGTAGTTGATCTTGGAGTAATTTTTGTAGAGTAACAATGCTTTGCTTAAAGAATAATTTGGGTAGAGGTTTGGGTCTCTGTTGTAGATGCTTACTTGTTGAATGGAGAACTTACAAATAAGTTTGATATCTCTTGACTACTGGTTACCTGATTACTTGATTGCTAAAAATGGCTAGATGGGTGGATCCTTTTTTTCACCTCATGCTTCTCTCTTTTATAGGCAAAAGAGATGGAGGTAGAAGGCTCCATAGGAGGTGAAACTCATTACACAAATTTAATTCATGATGTGTTAGCTTGCTACATGAATTTAATTATGATGTGTTTTGATATACACAAACTGAGTTTGAGTGGTTAGGTGGTAGGATCCAACCATTGATGGTTAGGGTGATCATCAATGGTCAAGGTGATCATCGATAGTCAAGTGTCGAAGGTTAAGTGGGGTAAAAGGGTGGGTTTGGTTAGTTGTTCAAACTGACCATGTTTAGGTTTAGTTAGGGGTCAAAGGGTCAAATTGGTCCCAAGGTAGTCCTAAGGCAATCCAAGGGTGTTTTAACATTTGAAACTATAGTGTGTAGAATTCTAGTGTCTACATTTTACCCCTTTTTATTATATAGTTTGTGTCAATAAGCTATAAGACAAAAATATATTACAGGTTGAAGGGTTGGTTTCCTTGAGTATGAGAGGAGGTGTTACCCTTCAAATTTGGAGTTGATGAGGTGAAATTGAATCGAGTGTGGGTTTGATAAGTAGTTATGGTGAGTCATGGGGTTGGTGACAATGGTGATTGGGCATTTAAAGCACAAACATGCACATAAAATATAACTAAGTGAGATAGCCAAGATCATGCATAGACTAAGTTACCATAGTTGGTAAAAATAAGGTCAATTCGAGAAGGACTAATGACAGGGTAACTGGGCCACAATGTTAGGCATAGCTGATCAGGTTATTCCTATCAAGTCTCTTAAATAAGGTTGATGTTTTTATAAGTATTTGAGGTAAGAAGTGCTCCTAGGAAAAACATAAAGGGTCTCATGTGTACTAAGTTGTGTAAATTCAATTGTTCATCATGGCAAGGTTGGTCGATGAGGTCAAAATATGTGATAGTTGGGGCCAAAATGGCCAATGTCAAGGTGGACATGGTTAGATAGTGGGTTAGTTGGAGAGGGTGTTCTCCAATGGTTCATAGTTCGTTTATGGAGAAGGTGGTCTCCAAAAGGTGGCATTAAGGTGTTGGTGCTAAAAGTGTAAAAAAGGGGACATCTTGATCATCAGTGGTCAAGGGTCTTAAAATCGACCATCGATGATCACCTTGATCATTGACAATTAGGGGGAAACCCTAAAGGTCTAGAGGTTTAAAAGTGAAAAATATAAATCATTTTCACTATTTTCTTGTTGACTCTCTAACTCCTGTACATTTTACATGAACACGCTGATGAGGTGGGTTTAATTGCTGATTGGTTAATTGGAGTGATATTTATGTTGAGTTGATCTAGTGTGGGACCGAGGATACAGGGCGGATGGGGATGTGGTCAAGTGGTGAGAGATAAGATTCCTTGATGATGGTTAAGGAATGAGGTAGGGGTTGCATTAATTTGATAGGATAGGTTAATTTTTACATTTTTTAGTTGAATTTTTTTAGTTTGTTGTTAGTTTTTGGGAGGGATTTGGGGTTTTGACCTAGTTTTTAGGTTTGTTGTGATTTGTTAAAACTAGTAGGTAAAAATGAATTTTGGGAAAGTAGGTAGGGTAGGGGTAAGGTAAAGGTAAAAATTAGGATATGAAGGTGTTATATATGGGTAGTTAAGTGGTTTTTAGGTAGGGTATTATTAGGGTTTTTCCATCGATAGTCACACACAATGACCATCGATGGTCATACCCAACTATTAGTGGTCATAATCGACCATCGATGGTTGAAGACTATAGGCCAAATAATTAGCTGATTGTTAGTGGTCAATGGTTGACTAAAGGGTTGAGGGTGTGTTGATAAAAGGTTAAAGGTAATATGTTAAGATGTTTTTGATAAAATGGTTAAGGCTAGTATTTTTAGCATTTAGAATGTGGGTAATGTGGGTGTAGGGTAGGCTTAAAGATATGGTAATGTAGTTAAGATAAGGAAAAGTAGGTGTTTAATAGGTCGGTGAAATGAGGTAAAATAGGATGAAAGCCATGGTCAAAGTAGTTAATATAAAACTAAGTGTGTTTTCTAATGATTTTTATAGGCATGGGATCAAATCCAGATGTAAGATCATGTTCCTCAAATCTTTATAGATATCCATGGTGGGATGACAGATGGTGATTGGGTGCATATGGAGGAGGTTAGCTTCAATATAATGATACACTTATAGAATGTGCCATGAGATGAAATGATGATCTTGGCCCTCATTGAGGATGGGATTTGACCATACACACTTTTATCCTATCGATGGGTGAGATTACCATCCTACTAGAGGATGTACATAGGATTACATGGCTATCCATTTAGGGGGAGATGATCATATGGATCTCATATTAGGTGAGGATCAAGCCTTTACTAGGTGGCTTTAGTTATAGGCCATTATATTAGAGGGCCAGAGATGATAGACAATTGATGATGATGATGGTAGTCTCCTACTTTGCATTGCTAGATTCAAGTAGTGGGAGGTTTTCATATCTGATGTTGGGATTTTTAGTGGAGATGGTACTAGGTCAGATAGTGTTTAGGTGGGCTCCTATTTTTTTATTTTATATTTACAAGGAGATGTGGGGGTTTAGTGATCACCAAAGATATGGCATCAGTGTGGGGTTTATGCTTCATTATTAAGCCTATGAGCATATCTAGGTTTTGAGACCGATGGGGTTGCCATGGGAGGGATACACCCAGATAGATTTCAAAGTGGGTTTTATGTGGTGGAATGATTATTCACTCCCAAGAGATGGATGAGGTACATGAGACATTGATTTGTTTAGAGGGGCACTTGAGGCCTTAGTAGTTGGAGATGTGGTTTGGAGGTCATATGTTAGATTTTTGAGGTGGGCCCACTATACTTGACATATTTTTTTGATACAGAATTATAGGTGGATTTTTAGGAGGAGAGATAGTGAGACTAAGCTCATCCTTTTTGAAAGGGTTTGCAAGTTGTTTGTCCTAGTACAGGGGATTCTGGGTTCAATCTTGAGGTACAAGTGGGAGGATGTCAAGTTTTTAATTTTAGTGACACAACCAGTGGAGGTGGTTTTTGATCACAAAGAGCTTATTATTAAAGCAAAAACTGATGATACCTATTTTGTTGATGGCTATGTGGCATGGTATTAGGCCGTCTATGCAACTGTGGATTTTGAATGGGATGATGGGGGTAGGTAGCCCATGGATGTGGATCCAACTGGTGGGGGTTCATAGGTATAGGTATAAAGAGGTTTCCTTGATGGATAGGAAAGAGTGATGTTGATCACTATATAAGCATAGATCATAGATTTACAAGGATATGTGTCCACATTATAGGGCCAAGTTACCATATTATAGGGTCAGGTGATGACTGTGATAGGTGAGATAGACCAGGTGAGGACTGCACTAGCCTTGGTGACCTAAGAGAGGGATTCTTTGAGATAGGGAGGAAGATCAAATACAACACTAGTAGGACCACTAGATAGTATTCCATGGCATGGTACTTAGCCATAGTTTATGAGTTGCATTATTATGAGGCCATAGTTCTGACATAATGTCCATAAGAGCCCTAATGGGGTGAGTACATAGCTAGCTTGGTAGGTGGTGTAGGTGTAATAACTCTGGGTCAGTGGGCTACTTTAGTGGGTAGATAGGTAAGCTCCTTAGCGGGGTAGGCACTAGGTGGTAGTGGTACCCTAGGGGCATAAGATATGATATAATACATATATATGTATATGATTTTGATACCAGTCTGTGAGCTGATGTAGTGAGATGTATATGTTTTGAGAGAGAGATGCACATTATTACATGTACTATTTTATCTTGATGAGATATGATGCATATCATGTGATGATGTTATATACATGTTATTTTATGGTTCATGGTTTATGGTTTTGGATATTTATAATTTGTTTATGATTATGCTAATGAGATGTAGACTCACTAGGTTTAGGCATGTGATGATTATGGATAATGTTTATGATGAATGGTTTATACATGGTTATGATAATGTGATGCTTTTTTTTTATACATGGTTATGATTTTTAGTTATGGATATGTGACATGGTTTTGATAAATGATTGTGATGTTATAATAAATGGGTGTGATTATGGATATGGCTATGATATGTTGATAAATGGTTATGATGTTGATAGTAAATGGTTATTATTCATATGATTATGATTATTTGGTTATGTTCATGATGTTATGATGATGTGATGTTTATAGTTTATAGTTATTTTGTTGATGATAGCACATAAAGTAGTTTAGATAACAAAACTAGATGCGGGGAAAGAGATGAGAATCATGAGATATATGTATAAGTGAGTACATGAACCAATTATGAGAGGATAAGGAGGAGGCATGATGATTATTTATAAGTAAAAGACAAAACAAAACCCAAAGTTAGATTGAATTAAGGGACATAAGCCTTTTGAATGCTTTACATTAGCATATGTTGGTTGATAAAAAGGTGTCTTGATCACATCATGTCAAGTAAGCTCAAAACCCATTTATTTTTAGATGGTATAAAGGGGAGATGGATGATAAATTGAGGGTAGTGAAACCTCTTGAGGGTTGGTTTTCCCCTTCTATAGGTGACCTATGAACTATAATAGACAAATCCATGTTTTAATGCAAGGTATAGATTGATCGATGCAGGAAGTCTACTAATGCTATGTATAAAATCTAATTGCATCTTTATTGGGATAAATTGTTCTTTATTTTGATAGAGGGTATTTTTTTGTTTGATTTTGATATGTTTATGAAGCTAATCGATGCAAGAAACTTCAAATGATTGCTTTGACAAATTTGACTTAGCCATCCTTTAAGGGAGTGGTCTAAGTTTTGGATTTGTTTATTTGGTAGCTATCCTTTAAGGGAGTAGTATATCCTTTTAAGAAATTTAGATTTTGGGTAGCTATCCTTCTAGGGAGTAGTCTGCATGTTAGAGAGATTTGACTCAAGTGATATTTTGGGATCCCAAATTATTTTAATGCTAGATTAGACATGGACAAGTCTATATAGGCTTCGAGGTTTACCTTTATGAGGGAAAAACCTAGATCACAAGAAGGTTAATGATAGGTGAAAGGGGTGGTTTTGAGGGACAATGACCATGGGATTCCATCTGATTAGGGATGAAAAGTATCCATGAGAACCATGCCATGGGTAGAGCCATAGTACCCATATTTAGGATTAGGCTATGACTGTGATGGTTATTCACATGGTTTTATGTTGTAATCAATTATCCTCAAAAGGATGGTATAAAGGTGTGAGGAAGGTGAAAATATCATGAATCAAGGGATGAACTTAAGTTAGACAAAAGGTGAGTTTGATCCTTGTTTAACAAAACAAAGGTCATAGATGTGAATCATTGAGAGGCTAAGGTTCTAGTTTGCCTTCAAGAGAGGACAAATGATAAACTCCTGATCCTTTCTTGTGGGTTAAGATGTAGGGTCTAAACTAATTGAAAGCAAACTTTCCCCACTTGCTTTTCTCCATATTGGTTACATGTTGATTTTCCTTTAGGACAAGGTCTCTGATGCTGTATTCTCATTATTTTAGGTGCTTATTATAAGTACTTTATTCATTCTTGGTAGACACGAAGGTGATTAAGTGTAGCTAGGTGGCATTTCTCAGGTATCTCAAATCAGGTTAGATGATCTTAATGATAGTCACTCTCAAAAATGATGTCTTGCAAGGATATGTGAAGAGAGGAAATTTGGACTTCGAGAGGCAAGATCGCCTTTACTCTAAAGACTAGAGAGAAAGGGGTAGTAACTTTAGAGGTTTGAATGCTAGTGTGATAGGTCCATAAAGTGAAAGGGATGTATGAATCCCAATCTTGACCAAAAGTATTGACCATTTTGGTTAACATCTTATTGAAGGTTTTATTAGAAGCTTCTGCCTATCCATTTTCCTGTGGATGATAAAGAGAGGAAAATCTTAACTTGATGCCAAATATATCATAAATACCTTTAACTTTTTTGTTTTTAAAAGATTTGCCATTATCGATGATCATCTTATGGGGAACACCAAAATGATAGATGATATGATGATTGATAAAGTCAACAATATTTTTGGCTTTGGTCATGATGAGAGGAATAACCTCTACCCACTTGGTGAAATACTCAGTGGTGGTGATGATGGAGTAGTACTACTGTGAATAATGAGGATTGATTTCTTCAATGAGATCTATTTCCCATTATGAGAAAGGATAAAAGTCCTTGGATACTTGAAGGGCATGGGCTGGTGCATGATGTAAATTGGCATGTTGTTAACATTTAACACACTTATTTACATAATCATAATAGTCTTGGTTGAGGGTGGGCCAATAGTAGCCAAGGTCAAGGATACATTTAGCAATAGCTAGACCATTAAAGTTTCCCCCATAGATTCTATCATGCATTTCCCTTGAGGTTGTTAAGACCACATTTATAAGGGATTCCCCCTAGTATGGTATAATGAGAGGTAATCTGAACAAAAGCTCTTTAAACATTCCTAGAGAGGTCGAGAGGAATGATCCTGAGGTTGAGGTAGTCAAAGGTCTATTGGTAACAAACATCTAATGGATATTCCTCCATATTACATATGGTAGAGAGGTCAGATTGGATATAAGAGGGGTGATAAAACAATGAATGGTGACAAAGAGTTTAGAGTTAGAAGGCTAGGATGGGATTTGAGAAGCAACGGAAGCCATTGTATCTACGAACTTGTTGGTGGAGTACATAACAAATTAGATAAGGTAATGATCAAATGATGCTAAGAATATGTCTACTAAGCATTTGTAATATTGTAAGACATCATTATTATATTGGTAGGATCTATTGACTAGTTGACCATAAGTTGGGAATCACCAAAGACATTGATCATCTTAACTCCTAAGGCTAGAGCAGTTTAGAGACCTATTACTAGGGATTCATACTCAACCATATTGTAGGTACACTTAAAATCAAGTTTGAAGGAAAGAGGAAGAGGTTCACCATTGAGGTGAATGAGAATAAATCTAACACACCCATCATGCTAGCATTTCAAGCCGTAAAAAAACATGGTCATTTGGTAGGTAATGTCCTCTTGAGAAATAGTCATGATGGACTTATCAGGAAATGGAAGAGGAAGTGGTTGGTTATTTGGCAAAGGAGCTTCAGTAATAGATCAATAATAAATTTCCCTTTAATTGACTTTTACTAGAGGAACTCAAGGTCAAACTCAACTAGGAGCATGAGTCACCTAGCCATACACTAGTTTTGGTATGGTTAGAGCGCATGTACTTGAGTGGGTCGGTGTGGGTGATGACAAAGGTTTTGTGATTGAGGAGGTAATGATGAATTTTGGTAGCCATAAAGACTAAGGTGAGGAAAAACTTCTCAGCATGGGTGTACTAAGTTTCATACTTTATAAGTGTTTGACTTATATAGTAGACAACTTGCTCTTTGTTTTATTCATCTTGGTGAGCGAGCATTGCCCCTAAGGAATGGTTAGTGGTAGATATATAAAGATAGAAGGGTTGGTACTCTTTAGGAGGGGTAAGAATGGGTGGTGAAAGGAATTAATATTTGAGTGAATCAAAGGCTTGTTGGTAGTCTTTAGTCCACATAAAATATGTATCTTTCTTGAGAAGATGGTGAAAATGTTGGCATCTATTTGATAACTGAGAGATGAAGTGATGGATGGATTGTAGCTTCCCTTACAAGCTTTGGAGTTGCTTTAGGCGAGTTAGAGGTGGCATGTTGAGGATTGATCTAACTTTGGTAGGGTTTACTTTGATTCCTAGAAGAGAGATGATAAAGACAATAAGCTTTCTAGATATGACCCCCAAAACACACTTCTTGGGATTGAGTCAGACATGAAAATGGATTAGGCACTCAAAAATAATTTTGAGAACTTTAAGATGATCCTTGTGATATTTATATTTCCCAAGGAGATCATATACATAGTCCTCTATGATTTTATGGATGAGATCATGAAAGATATAGGGCATCACACGCTGGTAGGTTACTCCAGCGTTCTTTAGACCAAATGACATGACCCTAAAATAGAAGGTTCCCCATAGGGTGATGAAATAAGTCTTATGCTGATCCTTAGGGGAAATTAATATCTGATTATATCCAAAGAAACTACCCATGAGGGATAACATCTCATGGCTGACTATAAAATCAATAAGTTGGTCGATGCTAGGCAAGAAGAAGTCATCCTTTAGACAAGCAAGATTGAGGTCATGAAAGTCAATACAGAGGTGAAGTCCCCTTATGGGCTTGGTTATGGGAACAATGTTAGAAACCCATTAGGGATAGTCAATGGGTTGAATGAAATTGATAGATAAGAGGAATTGAAGATCTTTTTTGACTAGAAGGGTGATGCGAGGGTATATCCTAAAAATATTTTGCCTAACAGACTTAGCATTAGGATAGATGATGATGTTATAGAGAGCAATGGAAGGGTTGATCCTAGGAATATCCTAATAGGACAAAGAAAATGATATTTTTAGTTATAGAGGAAGGAAGGATAATCTTGTTGCTTTAAATAATCTAAGGATTGACCAATATTCACAATGTGGGAGTTATCTTGAGTACCTAAGTTAACATCAATAGTGGATTCATTCAACGTGGTTTGGTTTTTGGATAGAAGAATCCCTTACACCAAGATAGGTGAGAATGGAATCATGATCCTGATGTTGGATGGTGTGGATGGTAGGGGAATACTTTTCTACCATTTTAGGATGAATTAGAGGAAAGGTTTTAGTTTTGCCACCCTTTTGACAGGTCAGGGAGCCCAAAATAATGATGACGACTTAAAAAAAGTTAGAAGGGATGATTTAAAAATCCTCAGACTTTTAAGGAGATGGGATTGGTGAGGATGGGATGTCTTCCTCAATGGTGGCAATGGGTTTGGCTGAATTGATGGGTTCTTCTAGTGGTATGAACCCAAGGTTAAATAGCTCATGAGGTTTCTGGGTTTTGATCAAAGGTAACTTGTGGGGTCTATGTTCATAATAACCAAGGCTAAATCCATTATAGACACACCTATGAAGATATAATTTAGAAAATTCTAGTTTATCTAAATAGAAGAAATCAAAAATAAATGGTCAAATAGAAGAGATGGTGGAGGGAGTAAGAAGTAGATGATCAAGTTCCTCATAGATTAAATTGGTTTGGTGGTTGGGAAGTTTGAAAAGAATGATGGTTCCAATATTGGGATCATAGTCAAGATCATGGTTAAGGTTCTCATACTCTTGAGGAGTAGGGATAACGTCTAAGGCCAAAGATGATACTCTCCCAATGAGAGACATTGGAATGTAGGTTCAAAGGAGTCCTCTATGGGGATCTGAGAAAAAGGGATAAATGAGTTAGTTGAAGTTCCATTGATGGTAGGGGTAGAGATATTTTTGGTTGGTGGTGAGGTGGATGAATGAGGAAGAAGAACATCATTAGGTTGATATGTCATGTTACAAGAGGCAAAAGAATTAGGGTCAGCTTGTATGGTGATGACTTGACCCTCATGTTTGACCTTGACACATTGATGTGAGGTGAATGGGACACAACTCATGGTTCAGATCTAGGGGCATCCAAGCAAGACATTGTATTAGAACTCACCTTCTCAAAGTAGATTAGATTTGGAAGTGTGCAAGGTCCCAAGTGGATGTGGAGGATGCCTGTCCCTAAGGTTATGGCCATAATATCATTAAAAGAATGAAGGACTATTGAGGTTTTTGACATGACATTCTTTTGTAGATGGAGTTGGTCATAAGCATGAGAAGAGATAATGTTAGTATTGGTTCCTCCATAAATCATCACCCTTTTGATATGGGTTTGATTGATGTATATAGTGATGAAGAGAGGTCAATTTGGATCTTCAAGATGAACAAAAGGTATTTTTTAATCCTTGAATGTGACAAGGGTAGAAAGTTAAAGAGCTATAATGAAGGAAACAAGAGGTTGAGGGTCTTTGGGTTGAACCTCTATAGATTATAGGGCATCTATTAGTGCTTGGTGATGATGGGGTGAGGTGTTGATCAGTTCATATAGGCTCATCTTCACCGGTGTTTGGTGAAGTTATTTCATAACTACTCACTGGATAGATTCATAAAGTTTAGAGGGAGAGGCACCCAAAATGGATATTTTGGGTTTTGGTGAAGGTGAAGGTGTTTGAGTTTGGATAAAAGGTTAAGGGATGGAAGGATATGTCCATGGAATAGACACTTTGGCCTTTCTTTTATACTTTTGTTGAGCTCAAGATTGGGTAACCATATGGATAGTGTGGATGAGGGGAGGTGTTGGGCTAGAAGGTTGCTTTAGTTCCTCCTCACTCTTGGATGAGAGTGGGGGAGTGGGTAAGTGTTGGATAGGTTTGTTTGGTGGTTGGGTTGGTAATGGGATTAAGAGAGGTTCATCTGATAATAGATCATCCTCATCCCATAAGTTATGGACAAGTTCTTGAAGAGCTTTGTAGTTCTCTATGTCATGTCTAGGTATCTTATGGTATGATTAGATTAAACTATCATTGAACCAAGATGGTTTAGGACTTGAAGGGTCAAAGGATTTGATAGGTGGTAGGATTAAGGAAGAAGTTTGTAACAAACTTTGTATAATGGTAAAATAAGATTTGAGTAAAGGTAGTATGGGTGATGGGCCTTTTTTTTTTGGGGTGGGAACCTTATTAGAAGAAGGCTTCACACAGAAGGTGTAGGTGGTGGAATGGTTTTAGTAGGTGGGTTGATAGGGATTGTTTGGTGTTGGTTGGTTTCAAGGTGGAAGCTTTAGAGGTGAAATATTTGGAAGTGGATGATTGAGATGATGAAGGTTTAGAGGTAGGTGGGAAGGTGCAGGTAGATAGTTTGGTTAAAAATGATGGGGAGGTTGATGCTTTGGAAGGGTTAGGTAAAGGTATAATGAAAGGAGGAAGTTTAGTTTGGGTAGTTTTGGAAGGGTTCACCTTCTTGGTAGAAGGATGAGCTCCCAGGATAGAAGAAGGATGAGGTCCCAAGATAGAAGGTAAGAGGGAAGGAGGTGGTATGGTTGTAGTTTTAGGTAGGAGTTTGGGTGGTTCCACCTTCTTGGTTGGTTTGGTTAAGGTTTTCTTTGGTGGACTAGATGGGTTTAAATCCAACTTCAAAGATGGTGGATAAGGCTAGGAGTAGGGAGTATCCCTAAGTTCTTGATGGGTTTGGTTAAAGAAGTGTAAGGTGATTTGATAATTTGGGATGGAGATGGTTTGGATGGTTTGTCCATAGTTTTTGAGGGAGAGGTGTTTGATGAAGGGATTGAAGTGATGATAGGATTAATTGTGGATAAAAGTGAGGTTAAATATTTATGTTTATTTTGATAGGGTAGCTCAAGATGGTGCCAAAATGTGGCTTGATCCATATTGGGTTGAGAAGAAAATTTGAGGTTTTGGACCAATTTAGAAAAGGATTTGTAGATTAGTTTGGTTCCTTGGGTATCAGATTCAAAGATTAGGCCCATAAGTTGAGGTGAGGGAATAGTTTTCTCACCCTTGTACTAGATGAAAAAGTTCAAGATTAGGGAAGATGTTTCCTCCATAGAAGGAGTATATAAGGTGATCTCTCTTTGTAGAATGGTTTCCAAAGAGAGAGTGGGTGATTCCATGATACGGGAGGAAGGTATGATGGAAATGGTTGCCTCCTTGGGTATTTTAATAAAAAGAGAGGTAGGTAAGTCTTTTATCTCATCAAGTGAAGGAAAGGAGGTAACTGATTCCTTTGTTGGGTATCCAAAGGAATGGAGGGTGATTCCACCACTTCAATAGGTGGAGTGGCGGAAGAAGTGGTTAAAGCAGTGGTTTCCTCAATGATAGGTTCATAGATAATTACATTAACTGTATGGACCTCATGAGTGTGAGAGGATTCCAATTTGTTAACATCTTGGTTGGCAAAAGGGGCATGGTTGGGTAAAGGTTGTCAAAAGATGTCAAGTGACTGATTTGGGGGTCCATTAGGATTGTCCAATGCAAGTTCTCCCTCATCAATCAAGTTTTGAACAATGGTTTTGAAGGTGTTGCACCCACTAATATCATGTCCAATGACACAGTGGAAAGCACATAGATCATTCTCATTACACCAACTGGGCATAGGATGAGAAGCATCAGATTGTAGAGGAGGTTTGATAGGGGAAGTTATATGATGTTGGATTTGAGCAACTTGTCCAAAATTGAAGCATATGACTCCCCTAATAAAGTGTATTGTTTTGGGGTAGCCCAATTTTGATTTTGGACTTGTTGATTGGAGGTTTTAGAGGAATTGGTTTGGTCGGGTTAGTTGACAACTAGAGGTGGAGTGTTTTAAGGACAACCAACTTTTTGACTGCCTTTGGTTTGGTGTTAGGGTAGTTATATTGGTTGGTGGTTTTGGATGGGGAAGGGTCATTGGGTTTGAAGCTAGAATTTTTGTTCCTTAGTTTCAACTTCCCCTCATTGATGGCTCTAATTTTTAATTTACATGCCATGGTGAAAGCCTCATCAAAAGTTATGAAAGTCTAAACCTATAGAGTCAGGGTGATGTGTTTGGCATAAGCTCGAGATAAAAGTTTAATCAACTTAGGTTGGGGAAAAGAAATAGAGAGTTAGTTGATAAGACCTCTCCATCATGCTTCGAAATTGGAAATTGATTCATCATCAAATTGCTTGATGGAGTAGAGGTCAGTGATGGAGATCTTAGAAATATTGATCAAAAAGTGGTCTAAGAAGGTTTGGGTGAGTTGGGAAAAATAAAATATGGAGTGCTTGGTGAGATAACTATACCAATCCAAAGCTAGTCTAGATAAAGACATAAGAAAGGTGTGAAGGAGAAGAGCATTGTCATAGGCAATCAAGTAACAAGAATGCCAAAATGCTCTTAGGTGTTATTGGGGGTCTTCCTTGCTCTAAAATTTAGAAAATTTTGATAGTTGCCATTAAGGAGGGTAATGTTGGATGGGGATGGATAAGTTAATAGGTTCATTATAGATTTGATCATAAGATAATAGGTTGTGAGCCCCAAAGATAGATGACTCTAGGTTGGTCATTTTGTCCATCAACATTTTGACCAAATTTGTTTAGGGTTGGGGAGCTCCATAATTGTATGGTACATTTTTTTGAGGTTGGGTGGATGCAATATATGGATAATTGGTAAAAGGTTGAGAGGATGCCTCATATTTGTATGTGGTTATTGAGGGTTGGGATGATGCCACATAAGGGTTAATAGGCACACAAGTTTTGGTAGAAGATGGAGCTATGTATCCTTGTGGGTTAGGAATATAGCATGGGTAGGGTGTCATAGGTATTTGTTGAGAGGTTGATGTGGGTTGGTTTGGAGGTATGATCGGGTTGGTAGATTGGGGAATTGATATGGATTGGATTGGAGGTATGGTATGGTTAGTTGGTTGGAGGTGAGTCGTAACTCTAATACTAATATGTGGAAGGGTAGAAGGTATAGAAAAAACCATAATTTGAAGAGGAGTGGAGATTAGTGGGTTGGTAGTAATAAGGGGAATAGTGGCAATAGGGGTAGAAGATATCCCCATTGGGGGTGGAGTATGGGTAACAAGAGGTGAGGTTACTCTTATGTTGGAGGAGTTATTGGTTGCTGTAGGGGATGTTTGGTTATTGGTTGGGTTATTTTATTGAGTTTGGGTGGAGGTAGTGGATGGGTGATTGGTGGAGGAAGATGCATGCATGGTCATAGGTTGGGTAGAGGTAGTGGAAACCATAAGATGAGGAGACATCCGATAAGGTGGATCACTAAGAGGAATAAAAGAAGTTAGGGTATGATGAGATAGGGTGTTGAGGTAATATTGGAGGGCCATAGGGTTATTATCAAGGAAGGTGGAAAATATTCATCACTTTGGACAACTATCTGAGGTATGGTAATGGGTATAAGGATGGGGAAAACCCTCAAAATTTGAGGTATACTACATGGAGGAAGAATAAGAGGAAGGTGGCTCCTGGTTGGCTTGATTTCTCAATTTTTGTCTAGTAAAAACCATATGAGAAATAAAAAGGAATAAAGGAAAGGTTATAACTCAAACACAAATAAATCAAAATAAAAAGATCTCAAGGTAATCCAAACATACACTAGAGTTCATTTAAAATCCTAGGATATCTTTTATCTCACTTTTAGCTTATGCCTTAGTTATAAAGTGTGAAGAAGAAGTTGGTTTGTAGAATAAGTACTAGAAGAAATCCTATGATTGGTTTCAGGTGTTTAAGGCTCTCAAAAGGATCTATATTGGAAATCATTATGTGGCTTGGTATTGGGGCCTACCCCCTCACTTTACACACTACAATATCAAGGGTGTTGGGTGCTTAGCCGGTATATACTGATTTCTAGAGTTTAGACTCAACCAGAGAGTTGAGTTTTGGCTCTCTTTTTAGTAATGGCCTCCAAGTAAGATATCCAAAGGGTGAAGGTGATCCACTAGGATATGAAACACTAGTCAGGCCTTATGTCAATTGTTTTGATGTTTTAGTTGATTTAAGTGCTTTGGTATGGTGTGTGACAAATAAGTGAAACTACAATTCATTACTTTGATTTAAATTTAACTAAATGAGCTAAACATGCAAGCAATCAATGTATTCAAGGTTTATTTTATACCCAAAATAAAATTTGATTTCTTTATATGAGTATAGAATAAGGAAGAAAAGGGAACCTAGATGCTACTAGGTCCCATCGGGCATGCCATAATGTTTCTCTCAATTTCAGCTTATTTCTATTTAAAGAAGATGTAAGAAACTAGTAATAAGGGTGTGGTAGAAGAACCTATTTGTTTGTGTGTGTGATCCAAATGATCATGAAGAGATCCTATTTATCTTGGGAAGAATGACCTATAGATAATAAATCACTCATGTAAAGGGCTTATTATATGGACAGCAAGGTGGATTGCCTAGTGTAAGCTAGATCCAAGAAGTGTGAGCTTACTAGGAGGCTATCAATCCACACTCTTAAAAAAATTAAGTTAAAAGAAATGAAGATAAAGTACTTGCATCAAATGATAGAAATATAGCACAAGAATAAATGAATGCTTGATAAAGGAAATAAACTAATTTAAGCAAATATTGGGTCAATACTAATTCTAAATGGGTTAGGTTAGGTTTATAAAATATGCGAGGTCTCTGTGAATAGGTAGGGACATAGAAAGTGGAATTTGGGTGAGGCTAATTAGGTGGAAATAACTTACTATTATTTCCTACCATAGTGACTGTTGATGGTTAAAGGTAACTGCCAGTGGTTACGGTGACCATTGATGATTGCTGTGGGTTCTAAAAGTGTTTTAAAAAAGGTCTGTAGAAAGCTTGGGCTAATGAGGTCAGTGATCAGATAGTGGATTGTTAGAGGTTTGGTCAAGGTTAGGGGTAAAAAACCAAATAAATAAAGTTTAAAATAAGAAATGTACTTAGCTGGTTGCTTGATAGTTGGTAGTTGATCCTCGACTAATTTTGGTAGAGTAACAATAATTTACCTGAAGAATAATTTGGGCATAGGTTTGGGTCTTTGTTATGGATGCTTGCTTATTGAAGGGAGAACTTGGAAAGAAGTTTAATAGCTCCTAATGATTTCTAGTTACCTAATTGATTGATTACTAAAAATGGATAGATGAGTGGATCCTTTTTTACCTCCTACTCTCTTTTATAAACAAAAGAGATGGAGGTAGAAGGTAACATAAGAGGTGAAACTCGTTACACAAATTTAATTCATGTTGTGTTAGCTTGTTGCATAAATTAAATTGTGATGTGTTTGGGTGCACATAGATTGAATTTGACTCATTAAGTGGTACGAACCCGACTGTCGATGGTCAAGGTGACCATCAACAGTCTCAAGTGTTGAAGGTTAAGTGGGGTAAATGGGTGGGTTTGGTTATTTGATCAAAATGACCATGGTTATGTTAGGTTAGGGGTTAGAGAGTCAAATTGGTCCTAAGGGGGTCCTGAGGTGATCTAGGGGCATTTTGACATTTGGAACTATAGTGTATAGAATTCTAGTGTCTACACAAGGGAAGACTGGGATAAGGAATTATGCAAATTTGTAAAGGAGCCATGGATTGATGCACTAGTAGGATTAAATGTTCTATTATAAAATTCCCTTCTAGGACGTCTTCAGGGAGATCAATTAGAGAGCCAATAATGACCTTGAAATCAACTACTTTATTACTTCCTCTTAGCACTTGTTCTAACGTAATAGTCTAAAAAAATTTGTTTCAATTGATCTACCAATAATTTATAAGGGAGTAATTTTTCATCTTTAGTTTGAAACTCATCATAAACCTACTTGATTTTGAGCTGTGGATCATTGAATATTTGCAAATTCTAGGTGTTCCATTATATGGATAGTTGAAGGCCAACTATTAAAGCCCATATTCTAAAATATTGTTGGTACATGGAAAGGTGAGGTGGAATGCTTTTGGAATGAGGTCACATTGTGGGGTGACTAAAAGGATGCACATGCCTGATCTATGCATGGTAAAAGAACCATCAAAATATAGCTTCCAACCATTAGATTTTGAAGTACTCATTAGAGATTCATTTGGGAAGGTTATAGTAAGAGGTTCAGTTACAACAAGAGGTGATTCTACTAGTTGATCTGCTATTACTTATCCCTTTATGGCCTTTTGATGAACATATTAGATATCAAACTCACTAAGTAACATAATCCACTTGGCCATTCATCCTATGAGGTATGATTTTGATAGTAAATATTTGAGAGGATCAGCTTTACCAATGAGTTAGACTTGATAGTTAAGCATATAATGCCAAAGCTTTTTCAAGGCAAAGACCATGGCTAAACAATTTTTTTTAATTGGAGTATAATCCAAATCATAAGAGATTAAAGTATGATTGAGATAATAAATCATTTTTTCTATGCCTTTATCATTATGTTATGTAAGAAGGGCACCTATCGTAAATGGAGTTGCTAAAATATACAAGAGCAAGGGCCTTCCCATGATAGGGGTGATAACACAGGTGGATTTGATAAATACTACTTGAGATTTTTGAAGGCCTATTGACATTCAAAGTTCCAATTAAAAGTAATCCCCTTCTTCAAGAGATGAGTAAAGGGGTAAAATTTATCTACAAGCTGAGAGATGAATCGTTGAATAGTTTGCAACTTTCCCCAAAGATTCTTAAGCTAATTTAAATTATGAGGGGAGGCATTTCCATAATAGCTTTGACTTTAGCTGGGTCCACTTCTATACCTCTCTTACATATAATAAAACCAAGTAATTTACTTGAAGACATGCCAAATACACATTTATTTGGTTTTAATTTGACTTTATACTCTCAAAGTTGCTCAAATATTATTCTTAAGACTACATGATGCTCTGATCTTAGTCGAGACTTCCCCAGGATACCATCCACATAATATTCAACTATATCATGCATCATATCATGGAAAATAATTGTCATTTCCTATTGATAAGTAGAACTAACATTTTTGAGACCAAAGGGCATGAATTGATAGCAGAAGGTCCCCCATGGAGTGTTGAAGGTTGTTTTATGTTGATCTTCAGGGGTAATTTTGATTTAATTGTAGCCCAAAAAACCATCCATGGGAGATAGCATTTCATATCTTGATATTGAATCCAGGATCATATCAATATTTAGAAGAGGGAAGTCATCTTTGGGATATGCCTTATTAATGTCTCAGAAGTCAGTGAAAATATTAATTCCTCCTTATGGTTTAGCCACATGAACTATATTGGAGATCTAATCAAAATAATCAATGGGCTAGATAAAACCTACTTTCAAATTTTTTTGTAGTTCCTCCATGACTAACAAGGCTACTTTAGGGTACATCTTTCATAATTTTTGATTGATGGGTTTAGTGTCAGGATTCATAACCAAATGATGTATACTAATAAGGGATCAATTCCAGGCATGTCAGAATAACACTATGCAAAAACATCTATAAATTATTTGAGAAGCTTAATAATAATCTGACGCTCCTCAGGTGTGAGAGTTGCCCCTAGTTTGACAATTTTTGGAATTTCTTCAGTTCCATTATTAACCTTTATTACTTCCTCAATGAGAGAGGGTGATTAATCTTGGAGATAAGGGGGCAATGATTGATCCAAGATAGCTGAAGCAAAACCATATGAGAGTTATGTATCTATTTCAATGTAGTCTTCTGATTTAGCTGAATCATGTGGAAATCCTTATGGATTGTGAGGTGGTTGTTCTTTAGACTCCTCTTTTTCACTTTGGTCAAGGGGATGATTTTGTTACATGAAATAAGATGATTGATAAAGATTAATAAAAAAAATCCTTTATTATGGTTGCTAAAAGGCATGAAGTCTCATACTCCCAGAAATTCTAAGATTGTTTCATCATTTTGAAACACATTGAAGGCTGGCTCCTGATGTTGATCCTAGTTAATTAAAGAGGGATAGTGGAGGGATATGTTCATGGTGGAAATAGTGGTGTCAAAAAAAGGTTTGGGGTAGAAATATCCTCTTAGTGACTATAAATGGAACCCATCTTGATTTCTTTGTCGAAAAGAGACTCCTCAGGGATCGAAGCAGTATCCACAATAATACTATTTAAGTCATTATCAAATAGTTTGTACCCTAAACCACTATATTGTGGATGTTTTTTAACTATTATGGATTAAATCCTACCTTGCTCATGTCTCCCTAGTCCCTTTCCTTGATAATTCACATTTTTTAACATTTTTATGGATGCGAGGGTATCTTTTTCTAGGAGATGTGAGGGCCTCATTTTTTAGAATAAGCCATGATTCATCTGATTCATCAATATATTATTCTAATAATAATCCTAAACTAGAGAATATCATTGGTCCAAATTGATATTTTATAGGATTGGTCTTATACATAGATGGGGACTTATAACTACGCGAGGAAAGAGGGAAGTCACCTACACAAAATGTTTTATATGAGTGATTTTAGGTAATGGATATATAAAAAGCACAAGATTATTTGGGCATATATATTTAGCAGATGTTGGGCTTAAAATGGAATTATATATGATAGGATAATGATATGATTGGGATTGATCCATTTGGCAACTGCAAAAATGATCAATTTCCTTAGGAATGGTGACTTCCATGCCTGAGTGGGGGAATTTTAGACATTGATGTAGGTGAGATGGGATAGCTTACATCTCATGGATCTAGGTACATCATAACTATTGAGAATGGTCATTAATGTTAGGTTGTCATTGATGTCAAAGAGAGCATGAGATACTGGTGCATTAATGATAAAGAAGTTGTGTTTGATAGCTTGATGGTTTGGTCATCTTATATAGACCATATGGGGTATTATGAGTACTTGGAGTGCTTGTGGAAGTGAAAGGAATTTATTATAGCATTCATATGAAGGTTTAGGTTCAATTAGTCATCTTGATAGATAAGTCTGAGGGATAAGTTTGATGACATCATATTTCACACGTGTGAAGGTTTCAAGAGAAGTTTGATACATGGATGGATTACCCTATGAGAGGTGATCATCTGGTTCATGTTTTAGGTCTAGCTATGGAGTGTATAAGAATTTATTAAGGTGAAAAGTTGGATTCTTAGATATAGTTTAATAAGTTCCCATACTTATCCAAAATTGTGATATAAAATATTTATGGTAAGCATTTAATCGAGCGATGAAGATCTAATGATGAGCGATTAATCTGACCAGATAAGGATATAAAAAAGTGAATGATCTTGTTAGTAGTGATAAAAAAGTGTGTATTTATTCAATATGTCAAAAGATGTTTAAAATGCACATAGGGCTGCCAAGTAGTGGAAGTTCATTGGATTCAAATAGTCAATGTGCTCAGAAGGCACACGAGGGTGCCAACTGTCTTAATCACAAAAGCACGGATCAAAAATCAATGGTGAGAAATGAGAGTTAAATCTAGGAAGATCATGAGGAGATAAATGGAGTGTGTTTGATCAAGCTATGTTAGGACACAAGATGAAGACACGTGTCTGCAATATTTGCATTACATAGTGACTGTTGATATTAGAATTATCAAAGGGAAAAACCAGTCTGTAGTATTTTGCTAATATCTTTTGATCTAGAAAAAAATTATTGATGGAGTAAAAAAAAGATGAAGAGGAATTCAAGGCATATATATAGAGAAGTTGATTATAAGATTTTAATATTTGTACATTCAAATATATTTAGCTCTAAAGTTGACTATGTGTTTAACCATGTTCTACAAGTGACCTGAGAAGGATAATTGAGTTGTTCTTGATAATTTTATGATTTTTCAAGATGAAATATATATTATATAGTGTTATAGATTCCATGAGGACCATATGTGTAGATTTTGGAGTTTTGACCAATCCATCTTTAGTGTGAACAATTACTTATAAGTTGACTGTGTTTGTTGAATGCACTGGTAGATTGAGTGACCATGTTTTAGGAGTGAGTTGAAGATGTTCTGAGTAGAATTGAAGAAGAAAATGAGTATGGAGATGTTATATAAGTATCTAAGGCTTATGATAAGGAAATTTTTGTCATGTTTTTCCTCTGATCAGATATGGAGAGTCAAAATAGCTTGAATATATTTTGACTATATATGACCAGTCTGAGTGGTCATTTTGAGAGAGTTATTTTTAGTACTTAGATCTTGTGTTTAAGTGTCTAAATAAAATGGAGGTTTTGTATATGTCATGAAGGCTTGATCCATGTGATCTAATAATATGTCTATGTGAAATACTTGAGTGTTTGATTTAAATGTTTGAGACTGTGTTTCTATGTATGAAGGCCTAAAGAGCAAGGAGACCTAATTGGTAGGTTCAAGTGTTGAGTTGGTGCTCCAGGTGGCATGGACCCATATGGGAGTGATAAAGGGTATATTGGAGATATTTTTGATGCGTTTGAAGCATTGGTAAAGGATAAGGGTGATCCAAGTAGTCTCACATGTAATGCATGAGTATGAAGGCCTAATTATTTTAGGTCTCACCAAGACCTAATGGTAGTTTGGGGCTAATGAGGTATTGGAAAACATAAGGAGTGTATGGTTATTACATGTAATGTGTATGAGTACCTATGTCAAAGGTAGAAAAAATATGTAAAGTATTTTGGCTGACCAAGATGGGTTAAAGGAAGAGAGTGGTATAAGTGCAAGGTCTAATTAGACTAATTATGCTAGTTGTGGAAGTGTGGATTCAAGAAAAAGAGAGAGACTTTGAAAGAGAAGGTACAAGTAATTAAATAAAAAAAAGTGAAGAGGATCAATCATGATTATTTTATCAATTTGATGTAGGAGGACACATAGTTCATTAGACCTAATGAGCCTAGAAGAGGCAGATTGAGTGAGTGAGCCCTTGAGACTGTTTGGGTGAAAGAGTGAAGGTGAAGAGTGTAAAAGAAGGTGGTCATCATTAGTTGATGAGTAGAAACATGTGTTCAAGATGATTTTTTCAAGGTAGCTAAGTGAGTGCTCAGTTGCCTAGGAGGTTAGTTCTTTCTTGTAATATAAAGCTTGCTAAAGGTCTAGTTGTTGTGGGTGCTTGGCTAAACAGGGGCAATGGCTCCTTATGGGATTAGTGACTCACTAGACTAAGAGATGAGTGTTACTTGATCAGTTGGTGTTGGTATAAATGTTGGATCTTGTTTTATAGGACTATAGTCCATCTTATAAGGTTTAGTGTGTTTTATCCCCTAAGACGATTTTCCACATATATGATGTGTTCAAGTGATGTATGCTCTTATGCATGATTTGGATATATATGCTTTCATATTTATATTGATTGATAAATTTGATGTATGATGAATGTTTAAGATTTTGGAATTGAATTAGATTATATAGCATCATTGATTCACCCCCCTCTTAGTGATTGCACCTCTAACAATTGGTATCAAAGAAGTTTTTTTGCATGTTTAACCACTTGAAGGAAATCTAAGGTACAATATGGCTAAGCAAATAAAGAAAGAGAATCAAGAGTTGAAGGCTCAAGTGGAGGTTACTTATTCATATCTAAAATCAAGTGAATAAAAGTGTAATCAGCTTAATGCACTTTTTGAGAAGTACAGAGGTATGTTAAGTGAGTTTTATCAAGATAAGATCATGGCCTCAAGCTATAAGGTTATTAAGGATGAGTGAATCAAGATCAATAAAGAGATAGAATCCTTGAATGAAATCTCAAGATCAAAAGATGATAAAGAGAAGATCAACATTTTTGAGGATCAATTAAGGGTTACAAATACAAATCTAATTTTAAAAGAGGAAGAATGCAGACATCTTAAGATTCAGTTAGAAGAGACAAATGCCAAGTTGAATTCAAAGCAAGGTGAGCATGATGAGTTGAAGTCCAATCTTGATTATATAAATATCATTGAAGATAAAGCATGTAGATTGAAGGATCACATGGATAAAAAAGCTAAGAGGAACAAGGAGACTATCCAAGATCTCAAAATTTAGTTATCGACTGTAAGCTAAAGTATGAGAGATAAAGAGGATGAGAGTGTTCAATTGAAGACCAAACTAGATTCATTAAAGGATAATCATGAGAAATTTATTGTCAAGGTAAACAAGACTAAGAAAGAGCAAAAGAGGTCAGCTTAAGATAAAAAGGATACAAGCACCAAGATCAATAATAAAAGATCCATCAAGTAGCCAAGTGCCATGAGGCATGAAAGATATTTTAATGGTCATTATTATGCTTGTCACAAGGTTGGTCATAAGGTATTAAACTATAAAATGAAGAGTAGATAGTTAGCTAAAGGTATGGATAATATAGTCTACTATATTTGTCATGACATGAGGCATATTTCTAGATTATGCCCTAGAATGCATGGGAAAAGACTAACCCATGTATGTAAACCTAAGATAGTCAAGCTTGAGCATAATGAATCTAAGATATAATATGTTATTTATTTTAGTTGTCATCAAGTTTGTCATATTTAAAGATATTGTATAAGCAAGCTCTCAAGTCATAAGAAGGTGCATGGACATCCTACTATGTTCAAGAAAGGTCAATCCTTGGTATGGAATCCTAAGGAAGTGAAGACCAAGAAAAATAATTTAGTTGAGCTAAAAGATCAAAGTGGATTGCTTACTAAAGCAAAAGAGGAATCATATATGAATAAGGTTCAGGAATGCCAAGAGAATGTGTTATCTATTTAGATAGAAAAGGAAAATCAAAAGTCAGTTCAAGTCAAGCTCAAGAAAAAGACCAAAGTGATAATTGAGGATAATTCTGAGGTATGTATGGATCTCAGAGAATATCTTGTTGTTATTGAGTAAGTTTCATGTAAATAACATAAGTTGTCAATGCCCATTGATGAGGTTATTTCTTTAGTTGAAAAGGTATGTAATGAATCTTTATCATCTTCATATATTGTCAATCCAATCTTAGAGAAAAAGGATAATATTATAGTGGATGAGCATGTTGATTTTATTAAACCTAAGAAAATTAAGAACTATCAGTATCAGATGACCAAAGAGGAAAATGAATATGAGGAGTTGTTGGCAACTCCTGGTTTCACATTGTTATAGGACATTGTGGGTTAGGGTGTCCCTATATAAGCTTCAAGGAGATACTTGACAACAAGAGGAAGCATGGTGGATGCTAGTTGAGCTTTGGTTGATGTTGTAGGACAAGAAAGGTCATAAGAAGATGTGTTGGTTTACTGTGGAAGGACATGATAATATATTTTTAGAAATAATGATCCTAAAATCATAATTTTGATCAAATTTGAAGGATGGTCTAGTTGGTCAAATGGTGAAGAATGAAGATGTTGGTTCTAAAGGTCTACAAGTAGAGAATGGAGGTTTCCAAGTGTCTAATCAAGGATGGTGAGTTATCAAGATATTCTATTAAATAGAAAGGTATGTTTATCTTATTCAAATGTGCTCAAGGTGTGCTTAGGGTTTTTGGTCCTGGAGATAAGAACTTGTCAATTTCTATTACTTAAATTGATTGATCAAATTTTAATAGACTGAAGACAAGGTTGATATGGAGGATGAGGAGAATGTGTTTTCATATATTTGATATCATGAAGAATGTCTTTAATTTATATAGATGACAAGTTATGTATACCACATAGTTAAGGGGAGCTAACTCAAATAGTTTAAAAGACTTGAAGAGTTGTGCATGATGTGAGCGGGAACATATGTGAGATGCCTCAGTCATGGTGTAAATATAAAGAAGTCTTATACAATTATGAATTAAAGAATATTGATATAATGACTTGATCAAACAAAGTCATGTGTTTTGACAAGGTATTGAATCTTCATGCATGAATAAAGAGAGCTTGTGATTTTTTTAGGTAGACAGGTCCAAGGATCAAAGAAGCCCAAGTTTAGATTGGTGTATGTCAAAGAATAGATGACATGAGATGGAGCATGATGTTAGGGGGAGATTTTTAAGCTCTGTGAGTAATTTGTCAGGTCCAAGGATTAGATAAATTATAATTTTATATTGGTTCATATCAAAGGGGGAGAAATTGATTTATATAATTTAAAGTATGTTAGTATCCTGAGCATCTTAAATAGTATTTGAATGCATACATGATGTTACAGAATAATTATTGACATGTTCATGAAGATATCCTTTGTCATGTTAAAGGGGGAAAAAGATTAGAATGAAGAAGTTAAAATGAGTAAGAAGTAATTTTGAGGGTGTTTTTCCATCAATGACAAAGGGGGAGATTGTTGAGCATGGTCATTAATGTTATGTTGTAATTGATCTCAAAGAGAGCATGAGATACTAGTGCATTAATGACAAAGAAGTCATGTTTGATATCTAGTTGGTGTGGTCATGTTACAAATACCCTATGGGGTGTTATGAGTTCTTGGAGTGCTTTTAGAAGTGAAAGGAATTCATTAGAGCAGTCATATGAAGGTCTAGGTTCAAGTAGTCATCTTGATGATAAGGCTGAGTGAGCAGTTTGATGACATCATATTTCACACGTGTGAAGGTTTTAGGAGTAGTTTGATACATGGATGGATTCCCTTATGAGAGGTGATCATTTGGTTCAAGTTTTAGATCTGGACATGGAGAGTATAAAATTTTATTAAGGTGCATAGTTGGGTTCTCAGACAAAGTTTAATAAGTTCCCATACTTAGCCAAATTTTTGATATCTAAGATATATGATGAGCATTTAATCAGGCAATGAAGATCTAATGACAAGCAATTAATTTAACTAGATAAATATCTAATAGAGCATGTGATATTTTTAGTAGTGATCCAATAGAATGTATTTATTCAATATTTCAAAGGATGCTCAGAAGGTATGTGGGGCTGCCAAGTAGTTGAAGTTCATTGGATTCAAATAGTCAATGTGTTCAGAACGCATGCAAGGGTGCTGAGTGTCTTAATCATAAAAGTGTAGATAAAAGATCAATGATGAGTGATGAGAGTAAATCTAGTAAGATAATGAGGATATTGATGGAGTGAATTTAATCAAGTCATGTGAGGACACAAGATGAAGACACATGTCTACAATATTTTCATTACACAGTGACCATTGGCATTTGAATTAGCAAAGGGAAAAATTAGTTTGTAGTATTTTGCTAATATCTTTTGATATAGGATGAATTTATTGATGGATTTAAAACAAAATATGAAAAGGACTTGAAGGATCATCCAGATAAGTTTAATAGAAGATTTGAATGTTTGTACAGTCAAAGATATTGAGCTCTAAAGTTGAATGTGTGTTTGACCATGTTCTAAAAGTGACCCAAGAAGGATAATTGAGTTGTTCTTGATAATTTTTTGATGTTTTAAGATGAAATATATATTGGAGATGTTATATACTCCATGAGGAACATTTTTTTGGATATTGGAGGTTTAAACAATCCATATTTAGTGTGAATAATTGCTTAGAAGTTGATTGTGTTTATTAAATGCACTAGCAGATTGAGTGACCATATTACAAGAGTGAGTTGAAGATGTTCTGAGTAGAATTGAAGAAGAAAATAAGTATAGAGATGTTCTATAAGTATCTAAGGCTTATGATAAGGTATGGCTATGTGAAATTTTTTAGTGTTTTCTTCAAATGTTTGAGATTGTGTTTTTGTGTATGAAGGGCTAAAGAGCGAGGAGACCTAATTGGTAAGTTCAAGTGTTGATTTGGTGTTCCAAGTGGCGTGGACCCATATGGGAGTGAGGAAGGGTATATTGGAGATAGTTTTGATGTTTTATAAGCATTGGTAAAGGATAAAGGTGGTCTAAGTAGTCTCGCATGTAATGTGTAAGTATGAAGGCCTAATTGTTTTAGGTCTCACCAAGACCTAACGGTGGTTTGGGGATAATGAGGTATTAGATATCCTAAGGAGTGTGTGGTTCTTACATGTAATGTGGATGAGGACCTATTAAAAAGGTATAAAAAATATGTAAAATATCTTGGTTGACCAAGATGGGTTAAATGAAGAGAGTGGTATAAGTACAAGGTTTAATTGGACTAGTTGTGGAAGTATGGATTCAAGCGAAGGAGATAAATTTTGAAAGAGAAGGTGCAGGTCATTGGGGATCAAAAAAGAGTGAAGAGGATCAATCATGATTGTCTAATAAATTTGATGTAGGAGAACACATAGGTCATTATACCTAATGAGTCTAGAAGAGGTAGATTGAGTGAGTGAGCCCTTGAGACTGTTTGGGTGAAAGATTGAAGATGATGAGTGCAAAAAAAGGTGGTAATCATCAACTTATGAGTAATAATAGGTGTTTAAGATGATATATTAAAGGTATTTGAGTGGGTGTTTAGTTGCCTAGGGGGTTGTTTCCTCTTTACAAGATAAACCTTACTAAAGGCCTAGTTGTTGTGGGTGCTCAGCTAGATAGGAGAAGTAGCTCCTTATGGGATTGGTGTCTTAGTAAATTAAGGTATGGGTGTTCTTTGATTAGTTGGTGTTGGTATAAATGTTGGATCTTTTTTTATAGGATTGTAGTCCATCTTACATGGTTTAATATGTTTTATCCACCAAGAGGGTTTCTCACATATATGATATGTTCATGTGATGTATGCTCTTATGTATGCTTTGGATATATGTGATTTCATGTTTATATTGATTGATCAAGTGGATGTATGCTAAATGTTTAAGTGTTGGGAATTGAATTAGATTATCTATCATCATTGATTTACCCCCTCTCTTAGTGATTGTACTTTTAACACTAGCAACATATTATAGGGTAGGTCATATATCTACAACATGAAGTAGGGTTTGGTGTACCATGGGTTCCATGATAATAGGAAGATAGATAGTTTGTGAAAATGGTCATTCATTGTCATCATATAATTTTATCATAATTAAAGTAGGCCCTAAATAATCTTTGAAATACCCTAAGTCCAAATTACATAAGTTTAATGCAGACCCTCCATCTATGAGTACTCGAGGAATGCAGTGATTGGACATGGAGACTTCGATGCATAATGGATAGTTATGATGGGGGATAATGGGAGGCATGTAATAGGCACCAGAGGTGATTTGATGAGAATGGGATATATGACCCAATAATGCCTAAAATTGATTGGTGTCAATATCTCTAGGGACCTTGAGGTCATTCAAAACCTAGTTGAGTATTTATTGATGTAGAGGGGATGTTTTGAGAAGTTCCATTAATGAGATTTGAGTGGGTTTCCTCTCAAATTGTTGAATTATATCATAAGATTTATCAGAAGATACTAAAACTTTCTTGGAGATATTCCCTTTTTTAGTTGTATAGGTGGATGGGTCCTTTGGGGGTACCCCAAGCACTATGATCTTGCTGCATCTGGTAGTAATCACATAATCAAAAATGTCCCAATTGATTTCTAATATGGTGGGTGATGGTGGAGTGGGATCTTGGGGGGTATGAATTTTGATGGTATTGACATAGTGGTATGAAATGGTGTTATAGTCAGTGTGATTGGAAGAGGAGGCCTAACGCTGGTCTCTTGGTGGTTTCTTATTTATTTGATCATGCTTAGGTAGGGGGTCCTGATAAAAGCCTAGATACTAATTTGTAGATTGATTTGGAGTACTCTCCCCTTCTATTTCAATATCACCTCTTTCAATTAGGTCATGAATATAATGCTTTAGTTGCATACACCTTTCTATGTCATGAACTTTGATTATGTGATATTTGTAGAATTCATCCTTATGGTACCAATTAGGTCGAGCTTGATGATCATCCAAAGGTTAGATTTTAGGAAGAGTGATCATGTTAGAAATAATCAATTGTTATAGGATTATTTCAATGGGCACTCCAAGGCTAGTGAGAGGTCTTTTTCTAGTTTGAGGATTTGGTTTACCTCATGACACTCTAATAGAGGAAACATTCTATAGATTTATGAGGTTCCTCTTTTGCACTATTTGAACATGCTACTTGGAATTGATAGCCCCATGTCCCACAACATTCTTATTCTTGTTGAATATTTTTTGACTAGCTTGAAAAGGAGTTATCTTAGTTTTGACTATGTTCATTTTGATAGTATAGTTTAATTGTTCCCTTTTCAATCATTGATTTTTAAATTTGCATCCCATTTTCAATAATCTCATCAATTTTTTTAGCATATTGGAGTTTCAACTGATATTTTAGTTCAAAATTAAGATTATCAATGAATATTTTGGCTAGCTACATTTTTGGTACTGTACATTGAAGGTGGATTGATAAGCTTCTCCATCATTACAAGAAAAATGACAAGATTTCCAAACTTCTTTGTTTAGTGTTAAAGAGGTATATAATGGAGACATCATGTTTAATATTAAATGAAAAGTGTCTTATGAATTATTCAATTAATTCTTCAAAACTAAAAATTGACCCCTTGGGTAGATGCATGAACTATTCTAGGGCTAGTTTAGTAATACTTTTTGGGAAAAATCTTAGTAAGTAGGCATATTCATATGTAACTTCATGACAAGCCACATATAACTCCTATACATGGTCTCAGGGATCACCTTTCCCTCTATATTTTTCAAATTTAGGCACTTTAAAGTGGGGTGGGAAAAGTATTTTCAAAATGTTCATATCCAAGGGAGAAGAGCAAAAATATTCATATTTATATTTCATTGCTTGTGGGCATGGGTCAATTTGTTGGAGAGCTACCTTCATCACTTTTCATTCTCATGCGAATGTGGCGTCCCCAAGGGTATTGGAGGTTTTATCATGCCTATTATGGGGTCTATGGGTGTTATGGATATTTTGACATGGGGATGATGGCCATTGGTTTTATGCACAAAGTAAAAGGTTTATCTATTATGTAAATTCATCTATTCAATCCTCTAAAATAGTTTGCCTCTTGTTAGCTTCAATACAATTATTTTAGAGATATGTGGATCATTATTATTCTTCAAATTCTTGGTCCACACCTTCCTCTTATTTGGGTTCTTGATTAGTGTGTATATTCAAACATGGTGTATTAGGATGGGTGGAAGGATGAACTAGTGTTGTATAGGATTATGATAAAAGTTTGAGGGTAGTGTGCCCCCCATTTCAATGGCTCAAGCTAGAACCTAGTCATGATTTTCATAGAGGTATCGATCAATTAAATTCCTAACATCATCATTATGGAGGGGATTGAATTAGTCATGTTCTCTTATGGGAGTACGCATATCACTATGTATGTCATCATGATCTTAATTTGGATCACTTAGATTCCCCAATAGATCATTGTCTTGGTTGGATTCTTGTCCTATCTTGAGTTGTTGGGCATGGGAATGGATCACCATATTGGATGAGGAAAGTAGATATATGATGATGTGTGATAGGTGACGTGGAATTTTTTTAATACTAACTCAGTCTAGAAGTTAAATCTATTAGTGGTCAAAGAAGGTGATGTTTAGAAAGGGATGGGATGACTAAGAATTACCAAAAGACAAAGCCTTGTAAGAGTTCAATCTAGCAAGAATAAAAGATAGTGATGGGATAAAATACCTTTTATACTAGCAAAATGGTGATTAGAAGGGTGCTAGGTATAAAAAGGCACTTGATAGAGAGAAGTGATGGATGATATATTAGAGTCTTGATAAGGTTATGTATGTTGATAATATCTAGTCTAAGGATTTAAAAATGACAACGGGGATTAAAGGGATGAGTGACCACTAGAATTTGATTCCAAGACTAAATAGTATTCAAGGATGATAGATGGGATAATATGAGATGGATGGTGATATGAAAAATGGAGTATGGATAATAGACGTTATAAGATGTTGTTTAAGATAGGGAAGGTGAATATATGTGATGGATGTTTATTTAAGATAGTGAGGGAAATGAAAGATATTGGATGGATGGAAGATGATAGATATAGGGTAGCTATCAGATGTTAGTTAGGATAGGAAATTGGAAGATATAAGATAATGAGATGGATATGAGGTGAATGGAAGCTATGGGATTTATATGGATGAATGATATAAGATAGATATTAGATGTTATGTAGGATAAGGAGTGGAAAATGTAAGATGAGTGGTTAATATAGGATGAGAGATAAAAGGTTAGGGTGTAGAAGATATAAGATGAGTGGAAAATATAGGATGGGTGTGGTTTAGAATGATGGGATGGTTATAATAATGGATGGTAACCTAAGGGTATATAAGGTGTATAAAATAAAATAGAGTATGGTTCACTTGGTTTATAAACAATATGGGTCTGACATAACACTCACACATGACGATAAGCCCTAAGTTAGTAAACTAAAAAGGGTGTGTAACGTTAAGGTGTGGAGCTAAAAGCTTCACCAAGTGAGCGGATTGTAGAAGTTACAGGTTTACACAATTATCAACGTCGGTCAGGAGTGATCGACGTCAGTCAGGAGCAGACCAGGAGATGCTGGCATCGATCATGGATCGGCTGACGTCGGTCACAGGCAAATAGGTAGGAACTGATGTTGGTTACCTGTGCATCTAGAAAACTATTTCCATGGACAGAACAGAGTGTTTGCATGGTAGGATTAAGTGATAGTCTTAAGTCTCCATCTCTATTATTAGTAAGACTATTTATAGCCCTTGATTAGGAGGTGCATTTGATGGATATAATTGTATGCTCATGTTTCCTAATTATTATATAATAGGATAGATCTTATTAGCTTATCGGATGTGTTGAAGAACAGTATAGAATTGTATATGTGAATCATTCCAGGTTGTTGGAGTTGATTGTAATTGAGAGAGAGAGCTCTTGAGGGAAAGAGATCTAGATAGAGATCTGTACATTTGTGATAGGTGTGGAATAAAATAAGTTTTTTCAATTGTATTCCTTTTGTAAAGAGTTTAATACAAGTTTTCAGGGTGGTTTCTTGTATCTCTTGTTCTTTACTATTTCTGATTCTAGTTACTTATCTTTCTGGTTTAATTCCACATTTAATTGCTTTCATATTGTAATAAACATTGTTGGTTGATCCCAAACAAGTGGTATCAGAGCTCAGGTTGACTAACAGGTGTTTCAGATCTGGTTAGTGTGTATTTATTACAAGGTACTCACAAGGGTTTTTGCAGGGATTTTTGTTTAAGTGGGAGAAGCAATGGTAGAAGAAAGTAAACTGAGAATGGAGAAGTTTAATGGCAAGAATTATCAACATTGGAGAATGTAGATAGAGGATTATCTGTATCAGAAAGATCTATACTTACCGTTAGGTGGGATTGCAAAGAAGCCCACAGACATGGATGATGAAGAATGGGAAGTTCTTGATAGAAAGGCTCTAGGGTCTATAAGATTGAGTCTGGCATCTACTGTGATATCTAACTTATCACAGGAAAAGTCTACGGTAGAGTTAATGACTACTTTATCAAATTTGTATGAAAAACCCTCAGCTTCTAATAAGGTATATCTTATGAAGCAGTTATTTAATTTGCAAATGTAGGAAGGTGGATCTGTATCTAATCATCTGAATGATTTCCATGGAATTGTAAATCAACTAAATTTAGTCAAAATAGTGTTTGATGATGAAATTAAAGCTCTTTTAATATTATGTTCTTTACCTGAAAGCTGGCATAGCTTAGTAATGGCAGTTAGTAATACTGCATCTAGTTCAAATATTTTAAAAGTAGAGGATGTTGTTAGTGTAATCTTGAATGAGGAAATCCGTAGGAAAAGCATAGAAGAAACATCAGGGAACGCTTTAAGTTTTGAGAGCAGGGGAAGGCAAAAAGAGAAGAGCAAGAAAGGGAGATCAAGGTCTAAGTCAAAGGTGAGAGGTAGATCCAAATCCAGAAATGGCAGGAAGCCACAATGTTGGAATTGTGGAAAGATAGGGCACATAAGCAAAGATTGCTGGTCAAAGCCTAGGGAGGACAATTAGCATGAAGGTAAAGAAGAAGCAAAGGTTGCAGGTATTGCACAAGATGCTTTAATATTCTCTTTGCATAATAATATAGAATCTTGCGTTTTAGATTCTGGTGCATCTTTTCATGCTACCCCTAATAGAGAATATTTTAGTGACTATGTCCATGGATATTCTGGAATAGTTTACTTTGGGGATGATGAGCCTTGTAAAATTGTTGGAAAAGGAAAAGTGTAGCTAAAAATGCAGAATGGAAACACATGGGTGTTGAGAGACATCATGCATGTTCCCATCTTGAAGAAGAATTTGATTTCTACAGGAAAGTTAGGGGATGAGGGTTGTACAGTAACTCTCACAGCTAAATCTTGGAAGGTGACCAAGGGTGCACTTGTATTGGCCAGAGGTAAGAGAGTAGGTACTCTCTATTTATGTAATTATGTTACTAATAATTCTCCTTCTGTATTATCTGCTTCAGATGTGAATGCAAAGTTGTGGCACTCTAGGCTCGGCCACATGAGTGAGAAGGGAATGTCCATTCTTAAGTCAAAAGGTAAGCTTTTAGATTTGAAAAGCATAGATCTGGATTTTTGTGAGCACTGTGTTTTTGGGAAATAGAAAAGAGTAAGTTTTCTAAAGACTGGGTCAACGAAGAAGAAGCATAAGTTGTAGCTTGTTCACACAGATGTGTGGGGACCGACTCAGGTTGCTTCTATTGGAGGATCACAGTACTATGTTTCGTTCATAGATGATGCTACAAGAAAGGTATGGGTCTATTGTATTAAGAAGAAATTTGATGTATTTGAGACTTTTAAGATTTGGAAAGCTATGGTTGAGAATGAAACAGGCAGAATATTGAAGTGCCTGAGATCTGACAATGGTAGTGAGTTCTGCAGTTACAAGTTCAACTGGTATTGCTATATGCATGGAATCTACAGGCAAAGGATGGTTCCAAGGACACCTCAGCAAAATGGAGTTGCTGAAAGGATGAACATAACAATAATGGAGTGTGCAAGGTGTATGAGATTGCATGCTAGTTTGCCCTTAGAGTTTTGGGCAGAAGCTGTTGACACTACAGTGTACCTGATTAATAGAGGACCCTCTACAGCTCTGGATGGTAGAATTCTAGAAGAGGCATGGACAGGTAAAAATTTAGATCTCTCATTTCTCAAAGTTTTTGGTTGTGAAGCCTTTGTGCACGTTGATAAGGAAAATAGAAAGAAGCTGGATGCTAAGTCTATGAGGTGCACATTTATTGGCTATGGCTCTGATGATTTTGAATTCAGGTTTTGGAATCTAGGAACTAACAAGATAATTAGGAGCTGTGATGTTTTTTTCAATGAAAAAGTGATGTATATTGATCAGCTCAAGAAGTTGAATCAATTTGGGTAGAGCAATGGAGAATTGGATGAGGTGACAGTCCAAAATGAGCTCGCGAGAAAAATAAATCACAGACAAGAAAACACAGAGACCAACGTCGTCCAGGCAGGAATTGACGTCAGCAGTACAAGAACCGATGTCAGTCATATAGTGACTGACGTTGGCTAGGAAGGAACCAACGTCAGTCAGGCAAAAATGATGTCAGCCAGTTACATGCTTGGAAGTGACCGAGGTCAGTCACTGTCACAGAATTTGGGTGGATAGCATGTTGTGAATGAGTCTCAGATGCCCATCAGGAGGTCAAAAAGGGTAAGTAAACCTCTAATTCGATATTCCCCTTCATTATTCTATTTATTGCTTATTGATGGTGGAGAATCAGAGAGTTTTCAAGAAGAAATACAGGTAGAATCCAAGAATCAGTGGGAGTGTGGCATGGTTGAGGAAATGGAGTCCTTGAAAGAAAACCAAACATGGGATTTGGTTGAGTTGTCAGCAGGAAAGAAGACATTGAAGAATAAATGGACCTACAAATTGAAAGAAGGTGAGAATGGACAGATGAGATATAAGGCCAGGTTGGTAGTGAAAGGATTTGCACAAAAATTAGGTATTGACTTTGGTGAGATTTTTTCTCCTGTTGTTAAAATGACTTCTATACAGACTGTATTATCTTTAGTTGCTATTGAGGATTTACATCTTGAGTAACTTGATGTTAAGACAACATTTCTTCATGGAGATTTGGATGAAGAAATATATATGGATCAGTCGAAAAGATTTGAGGTCAAAGGTAAAGAGAAGTTAGTGTGCAGATTGAAGAAAAGCTTGTATGGCCTCAAGCAAGCTCCTAGACAGTGGTATTTCAGATTTGATAGGTTTATGACTAAGCATGGCTACAGTAGGTGTCAATTTGACCATTGTGTGTATTTTAAGAGATTGGATAATGGTAGATATATTATCTTGTTGTTGTATGTAGATGATATGCTGGTTGCAGGATCACACATGCAGGATATCTCTGAGCTTAAGGTGAAATTAGATCACATGTTTGCCATGAAGGATTTGGGAGCAGAAAAGAAAATCCTTGGCATGAGTATTAAGAGAGAGGAAAAATCACAGGTTGATTTTGTCTCAAGAGGATTATGTGAACAAGATGTTGAAACGGTTCAATATGCAGGATGCAAAACCGATAAGCACACATTTGGCTGGACATTTTAAATTGAGTAAAGAACAGTGTCCTAATTCACATGATGAGGTAGAGTACATGAGTAGAGTTCCATATGCTTCCACAGTAGGGAGCTTAATGTATGTAATGGTTTATACTAGACCAGATATTACCCAAGTAGTGGGAGTTGTAAGTAAGTATATGGCCAATCTAGGGAAGGAACACTAGAAAGTAGTTCAATGGATCCTTAGATATCTGAGAGGAACCAGCAGTAGGCATTTATGCTATGGAGGTTCAGATACTTCTCTACATGGTTATGTAGATTCAGATATGGTAGGTGATTTGGATGGCAGAAGGAGCACCACAGGATATGTTTTCACTGTTGGTGGAATGATGGGTAGATGGATATCAAAGTTGCAGAAGGTTGTTGCCTTATCAACTATAAAAGAAAAATATATTGCAATCACAGAGGCTAGAAAAGAGATGATACGGATGACACGGTTCATGGAAGATCTAGGAAAGGAGTAAGAGAGTTGCAGATTGTATAGTGACAGTCAGAGTGTAATTCATTTGACTAAGAATTCAGCCTTTCATTTAAGAACAAAGCATATACAACTTAGGTACCACTTCATAAGATAGGTATTGGAAGATGGTGAGTTGAAGCTGGAGAAGATCCATACAGATAAAAACCTTGCTGATATGTTAACCAAGCTGGTAACAAAGGAGAAGTTGAATCTTCATTCAACTTCTGTTGGTCTTCATGATTGAGTTGAAGATGGAGGAGCTAGAAGATGTTGCTGTACAGGTACTGGTGCAGCTGTTTATCTCCAAGTGGGAGATTGTTAAGGTGTGGAGCTAAAAGCTTCACCAAGTGAGCAGATTGCAAAAGTTGTAGGTTTACACAGTCACCGACATCGGTCAGGAGCGACCGACGTCAGTCAGGAGCAGACCAAGAGATGCCGACGTCGGTCATGGATTAGCCGACGTCAGTCACAGGCAAACAGGTAGGAACTGATGTGGATTACCTGTGCATCTAGAAAGCTATTTCCATGGATAGAATAGAGTGTTTGCATGGTAGGATTAAGTGATAATCTTAAGTCTGCATCTCTATTATTAGTAAGACTATTTAGAGCCCTTGATTAGGAGGTGCATCTGATGGCTGTAATTATATGCTCATGTTTCCTAATTATTATATAATAGGATAGATCTTCTTAGCTTATCGGATGTGTTAAAGAACAATACATAATTGTATATGTGAATCATTCCAGGTTATTGGAGTTGATTGTAATTGAGAGAGAGAGCTCTTGAGGGAAAGAGATCTAGATAGAGATCTGTACATCTAAGAGAGGTGTGGAAGAAAAGAAGTTTTTTCAATTGTATTCCTTCTGTAAAGAGTTTAATACAAGTTTTCAGGGTGGTTTCTTGTATCTCTTGTTCTTTGCTATTTCTGATTCTAGTTACTTATCTTTCTAGTTTAATTCTACATTTAATTGCTTTCATATTGTAATCAACATTGTTGGTTGATCCCCAACATGTAACATGACTCTCATACCAACTAATGTCTTCATGGGTGAGGCTATAGGATGGTGACCTATTATGAAATAAAATAAACCCTCTCTACCCCATCAACACTTAACTTCTTAGGAGTTAATAATGCCTCTTACAACAAAATGCCTGTTACGATTGAAAGCTCCTATGCTAGGTTTACACAGTTTTCTAGGGGAGTCCTCAATATACACGAAGGTACAATGGGGTCCAGGTATATATAGGATGTTGTCTAACCACATTATATATTAGATCTTAACCACCCCTCAATCCATAAAACCCTTTATAGGGAATTCCACTTAGGTGCCTAACGACATCTTTCCTAATTTTTATATTTCATTCAAACACAGTTTGGTCTAGTGTGTGGTGATGAAATCCACATAATTGACCCCTATTTTCTAAGCCTATGCATGGGGATGAATTCCATGTCATATGCTATCCTAGACTCAAGAGGGGGTAATAAATAGGTAAGCATAATTAATTTTTCATAATTAATTACCTATGTGAAAAAACCACAAATATATAAAAATCAAGCCACACAACAAGTAACTATATACAAGTAATGAAATAAAAATGTTATGTTCTTGAAACCCATCCTACAAACACAAAGGTTAGGAAACAAAATGGGGTTCCTTGATCTTGAGGGGTCATGCACAAAAGGGGTTAGTAGTTATATCTGATGCAAAACTGTAACTCCCCTATAAAACCATAGTTACAAAATAAAAAATCACAACCAAAAACTACAAAACCACACTTCCAAGGAAAAAACATAGGTTTTGAGTTATGATGTTGTAATAGGGAGTTAACCATGATGGTTAATCTAAAAAACTATGACTTTTAAATAAAATCACAACTAGTTATGCAATATCACAATTCTCAAAAATTCATAATCTACGATTTTGCACTAAAATGAAAATAAAATAAAATCATGACTACTAGAAACACTAGTGAGATGATTATCTTTCATAATATTCCAAAATAAATAGACTTATTAAGAAATTTATAGTTATGATAGTTTGTGGTTTTTGGACTGTATCTACTAAAATGTTCAAAAAGATGATATATGTTAATGTGTAGATAAGATGATTAGACTATTTAACAAATGGTTAGCTATAGGTCAAGAAAATAACTAAAATTAAACCCTATATTTTCTAGAATACAAAATCACTACTTATACTACAAAACCACTATTATAGGTCAAAAATGCAAATTTGAGACTTGTGGTATTGTGGTAGGGGTTAAATAGGTTAATGGGAAGATGTTTGGTTTGTATTTTTCCTACTCCTTTTCTACCTATTATCCTAAACACACACAACAAACTCAAAATATCTCCTTCAAGCACACAGTTAGACAAAAATGATCAAATGCCAAAATAGTTAAAAGAGATAGTTTTGGTTTATTAGGTATGACTTATGACTATTTTACATAGGCTGAATAATCTTTAGCTAAAAATTAGAAATTTATAGGTCAAAAATTTTAACAGTTTGTCCTAGAGAGGCATTACTGTGATTCTTGATGGCAATACCATGATTACTAGGTTAAAGGTCGTAACTAGGAAAGTCACGATATTATAGGTTATGCCCAAACAGTTAAAAGCTTGATTAATTCTTATCTTTCTTTCACACAAGAGATAGAGAAACCCCTCTAGGCAGCATAAATAAAACAATAATAACTTTTAGAGAAGTCAATGGTAGTTTAGAAACAAGGATATAGATCAAACCAAAACTTTGGCAAAATTATGACTTCACCTACAAAACCACAATTACTAAGGCAAAACTGCTAATTCAAAAATAGAGGTATTGCATTTTGGTTTGAAACAAATAAGATGTTGGATTAGCCCCCTTTTGTCCTACACATAGGAGATAAAAACACCTCCATATAGAAAATAAACTTACATAAGGGTTAGTAACAAACAAAGACAAATGATATGACCCTAACTAGCAGACCTTATAAAACCATGACTCAACCTGCAAAATCATGATTACCAAGGTAATATCACTAATTTTGAAGTAAATTTTTTGAAAAAAGATAAAAACCTATAAAAATCCTAAACTATTAGTGGTTAAAATCAGATCATCATGTAATATCACTATTTGCTTGCAAAACTACAATTGTAATATCACATATACCAGTGCAAAATCATAAATCACCTGTAAATGATAAATTTTCAAAATTTAGTGCTCAATTCCTATCCATTTATCCTTGAAATCTTGCAAATTAATTCCAATAATCTTAGTGGTTAATTTGGGGAGTAATCTCCCAATGTGGTTGCCAAAATGTAGCTTAAGTTTTAGATTCACCTTATATTACTATTTTTAACAATAAAAATGTAAAATCTAAACAACATCAAATAGAGGGGATAAAAGAGATAATCAGATTGCTATGGATATTCTTACCATCATTTTACCTCTTTATATCTCCTCTCTAAGATTTCCAAATGGATGCTTGATGAAAAATAGGTGGATGTTGGATTGCTTGTTGATGCTTGATAATGGCTTCTAGTGGACAATTGTGCTTGATAGTGGCTCTTGATGAAGGTTGTATGGATGCAAAATAGATTATAATGGAAACAAGTTAGCAAGTTTATAAGTTATTTTCCATGGAGGAAATTGGATTTTTTATATAGGGAGTGGAGGGAAGAATCAATAGCTAGGATATTTCCAAGGAATTTAAAATTCCTTGGAAATATCTATAATGGGGAATTCTAGAGGAAAAAGGGGCTAAAATAGAGAAGATTTCTAGAATTCTTAATTCTATAAATATTTATTAGGGTTTAGGGGTTTAGGAATAACTAATAATAGGGTGGTAGAATAAATTATATTTTTTTAAATTGGCAAGTGGCTTAGGGGGTAGGTTAGTAGGTAAGTGGGTTTATTAGTAGATTAATAAAGGGGATTAATTTTTTATGAGATGGAATAAGGTTTTTAATATGTAGGAAATAGGGAATGGGATATTAGTTAATTAGTTAGGAAATACAATTATAGGTTAAATTAACACAATTGTTGTAATTAGCAGGGTGAGTGGATTTTAGTGCATATAGTCTCAAACCAATGAGAGATCTCATACCTTGGATCATGATGATACCCATGTTGAAAATGAAAAAAATGTTGATAGGGTTATCACAAAATTAATTTTGATAATGAAAATGAGTAAATAAACCATGATCAAGTATATGCAATTGCATTATTATATGAGCAAATTCAACAAAACCCTAAATATATTGATGAGATCTTAAAAAATATATTTGATGCCAAAAATTATAAAAATATAGTAGAAAAATCCCTCCCCTTGAACACATTATAACTAAATATATCTTGTGGGGGCATGGGTTATGTGTTTAAACCTTTGTTCCCTGAAACTACTATTGATACATCTATTATGGAATTACCTATTGTTTCCACATAAATACCAGTCTCAATGCCTATTACTAATCAAAACATGTTTTCATCCCCTTTGGTGACTACTTAACTTACTAATATAAATCCCATTGGGCCTATAGTTCAATCCTCCTTTAAATTATTAAAACCTTAGAAGACAATATTACAAACATTGAACAAAAAGATTTAAAATTCCCTCATGCTATAGATTTAAAAAATGTGTTGCATAACCCTCTTACACCAAAAATATCTTTGCACCCTTTACCAACTAGATTTTTTGCACCTAATTTCACATTTTATGATGGCAAGGGTGATCCTAAACAACATCTTTAAACATTTTATGTGGCATGCCTTGACTATGCTTCTAATGATAAAATTTTGACCAAATTATTTCCAAGAAGCCTTAAGGACTATGCTTTGAGGTGGTTCTATAACTCACCTCTCCAATTTGTAAAATCATTCAAACCTCTCATTGACCAATTTTTAGCATAATTTTCCATTAACATTTTCAAAAAGGTTTCCTATGCTCAATTTTTCAAAATCAAACAAGGAACCAATGAACCTATCAATGAATATGTCTTGAGATATAAGATAATGCTAGCCAAAATGACCAATCTTATTATAGACAAAGAGTTTAAATATATATTCAAGCATAGTTTTCTTTCTTCTTTACATGATTTCATCATTTTAAAAAGTTCAAATATTTTTATGACTTATGTCATGTTATATGAGATCATGAAATGAAGCTTATGTCATTGAATAAACTCAAATATGTAGCAAACACACTAGCTGCATTTACATCGAGTACCGAATTCATAATTAAACCAAATTATAATGTAAGACCTCCTAAGCCTAAAAGGAATATAACCACCATAGTTAACATATTTTCACAATAGCCTAATCAACTCATCCTATCTAATGCACAAAGGTGATAATTTACATGTTTACCTGAGTCCCCTTCTTCATTACTCTTGTGGTTGATAGAATGTCAACTTATATCTCTCCCACATCCTATAAAGGTTGATATGATTCAACCTCTACCCAAATGATATGATGAAGATGCCAATTATGATTATCATCAAGGACCAAGACATTCTATAAGCATATGTTTCACCTTAAAGCAAAAATCTAAGATCTTATCAATGACCAAAAACTTATATTTGAGGATCCTCCAAAAGAATTAGGTTCACAACTTGGTGATCACCATAAACATACAATATTTAACAATATTTTTCAAGACCATTCTAAAAAGGATCCATAAGTCTAAATGGCATATAATGCGCATCCTCCTCTATCACATTATGGGCACCCAATAGATGGGGTTATATATACTTACATGCAACATATACTTATTATGGTTTAGAGAACCTCTATTACTTTTGATGATAGTGAAATCAAAGATGATGACTCTAATCTTAATTATCTATTCATTTGAGCATACCTTGATAAACACCCCATATATAGTGTTATGATTGATAATGGTGCAAGCAAAGATATTTACACCATGACATTACTTACACATTTAGGTTATACTCATAATGATTTAAATCCTTCTACTAGATCAGTTAGAGTATTTTATGGGAGATCCCATACATGTGGTTACTACTTTCTTAGTTATCCCTTTCATAGGTGTATTTTATATGTTATTGGGAAGACCTTAGACCTTCGAGCAATACCTTATATGGTACATGGGTGTGTTAAATAAATTCATGTCAATAGGGTAATTATAGTTTTTGGAATTCCATATGAACATCCTCTTGAATAAAATAAACTTATAACCAGACAACTAGTTATCAAACCTACTAAGGCTCATTCACCATAAAAGGGTCAACAATAAGCAATCCCTTTTACTAGGTGGCCAGTAATTCATATACCATTACACCAGATATATATAGTGGATTCCAATGGATTACATCATGTTCAAATATATAAAGCACCTAAAAAAGTCAATATTATTGTTATACCAAAGAAAAAAACAAGCACTCAATGATGGGTTTTAAGAACCCCTACTCTTGTTAATTCTACTATTACTTCATGACCACAGAGTCCTATTATACATACGTCGAGCACTATTGATGCCACAATGACATATATTACACTTATACATGCTCTTTGGCAATTTAACTAAGGTATTACAATAGATTTTATAATGGGGAAGTACCTATGACTATCCATTGGATGGCAACATTGGATGATATTTCCTCTTCAAAAATTCTAAAAAAAAAAAAAAAAAAAAACATACAAAACTCCAAAAACACTTGTGGTACCTACATGTTCTATTGGCTCATTGGCATATATGTGTTAGTTCCATGTTAATGGATGGCATATTCATTTACTCCTACATATACATGTGTGTCACACTTCTACTTGAGTGCAATATAGGCATACATTGATACATGATACATTCCTATTTTAGATGTTGAGATTTCCCTCTACTTATTTCATATGGACATTGGGGGCATCCGTTTCTTTGATCTTGATACACAAGTTATATGGTTTGATGATCACTCTACATTATCATGTTGGATCTTACATCTATACTTACACATGCCTTTATCCATGATTATATCTTATAGAGGGTACTTGATATGTTATTCACTTGACATACTTTTCCTAACACTTTTTATCTATGGGCCACTATGCAATGTTTATACTAATTGTTTATGGTTTATTTTATGCACTTCCTTGAGTGTCTTGTATGCCTTATTCAAGAATTTGAATATTCTCTTTTGCTTTTAGCCCTTATGCCTATGTATGCTTTCATTGACATTTGCATATATCATTATTTTTTGTATAGACATTTGAATATGTCATTCTTTCCTCTATGGACATTTGAATAAGTTATGTCCCTTGGATTGTGTGGCATTTGAACATGCCCCTTGTTTACTATCTCCTTAGACCATTGTCTCTTGACTTTGAGTTGAATGACCTTGTGTGTGTGCTTGTTTACTTGTTGAGCTTATATTATTACCATCTAGATGTTTCCATGATTTTTATCATTCATATTAAGCCTACATGTGATCACATTGGCTTTATATGCTTTAATGATGTATTTACCTAGACACATTCCTTCTACATACTACATGGTTACTATTATTTTATGCATCATAATTTTATTGTCTTCTCTGACTTGCCAATTATATCATTATTCCCACCTAATTTTGTCTAATAATATATTAATTAACTCCTCTTATCATTATTCTGCCTAAAATATCCCATTTAACCCCCTACTAGCTAATTATCCAAGTCCCTTCTCCATATTTCATATCCCACATATATCCTACCTATTATTAATATTCTTATTTATCCTCTTATTAACATCCCATTTATTTAAGAAATCTTCCTATGCCCACTTGGTGAATTTTAAATTCACAAAATATTACCTATTCCCTAGGTTTCTCTATAAGCCTACCCACTAGCCATGACATCATCATGTTATTAACCCAGTTTAATACTCCCCTAATCATCATTAGATTCCCTAATGGAATCTACAACTCTCCATGATGCTTCTCCTTCTCTAGAGAGTTCTCTCTAGAGAATTCAAAGGAATTTTAAATTCCTTAGAATTCCCTCCTTTATCTCTAGAGTTTTCTTCTCTAGAGGCTTAAATAAATTTTTAATTCATTAAAAAATCTCCCTCCATGGCCTATTTAAATCCATGACTCTCTCCATTCCAAACAATGAGTTAAATGTGAACAAAATATATTAAGCCAAAATCCATTAATCCATCCAATAATCTTCTTGAGTCCATAATCTTCCAATAATCCATTGTTCATGATTCAGTTTATCAAGCCAATTCCATGCTAAAAATATGAGTCCATCCATTACAATATAACATATAATAATCTTTAATCTTAGTCTTGTTTTCATCTTAATCTTGTTTGGAGCATAAACTTGGTGAATATGCACGTATAATCTTTTTATTTGAATTGTATTTTTATTTAATTAGCTTCAAATTAGAGGTATGTTGGAGTTTTGTGTAGGAAAGTGATAAGTTTGTATAAATTAATCCATTTGCACAAAATTTTTACATCACATTTGACAACCATAGTGAGATCCCTCCTTTGTGTTAATCTTGTGTGTGAAGTGTGATTATGTAGCTTGTAGGACTGATAAGGCATGAATTTGGGCTCCAAAATTTCAAAATCTCATTCTTTAGGTAAATAACAATTTAAACCTACAAATAGTGATTCTGCATTTGCGATTTTGAGATCTCAATTATGATTTTGCATCAAACCACCACCTTAACTATTAGTCATTAGGTCACCTCACTATTTCTTGTAGTTTTACAAAATCACTTATAGCTAGTCACAGTTTTGATAGTCGTCTATGATTTTAAACATTAAAGTTATGATTTTGATTTCTATATATGATTTTGAATAGACTATTTGTAATTTTGTCAAAATAATTTATTAGTATTTGTGATTTTGAATATCATAATAAATTTTGACATATTTAGTTGTGATTTTATCCTATAGACTGAAAATACAAACATGTTTAAATTTTTTGATCAAAATTTCTAACAAATTTTAGGGTTTTTTGGCATCTATAAGGATCTATTTTTTATGCATAACTTTTTTTGGTAGGGATGATAGGGCCCTTGGGTGAATTTATACTCTCCATTGGCCATGTTTAGTTCCATTATATTATAGTTAAAATCTTACTTATATATTCATTAGATAAGATATGAATTTGTAAAAACTTAGTCCTTTTGGTCAATTTGTACATTCCTTAATTTGTTATGAGTAGTTTGTAGCAAAATATCACTGTGTGATCAGATTTTTGGTTATAGTCTTAGATTTGTGTGTATTTTTGTACAATATTGCAAATCTCACTTCACCCTAATATATAGTTTTGATAAAAAGACATTTTAAATAATGATTTGAATATATCTTATAGTAATTTATGATTTTGATTGTAAGTTATGATTTTGCTTTTGAATCTATGGTTTTACAATACCGCTTATTTTTAGTTATGGATTTGCAGGTCCTATAAGTGATTTTGAAACTAACCATCCAATAATTGCTATTAGTTTGCCTAACCATTTTGGCAAAATCACTTGTCTGTATCTATAATGTTGACTTACCATAAGTGATTTTGAATTTCTAGAAGCAATTTTGAATTAACATTGACTGTGTATTTGTGATTTTAATTACTATAGTAGTGATTTTTCATTCATTATTGCCTTCAAATTGTTCCTTTTGAGTACATTTTAAGATAATTTTTGTGAAATTTGAGTCATTATGAGGGTTTTGCAAGTCCAAAATTACTTTTAGTGTCAAGGGTTATGCCCCTTAATCCTAAAAGGAGCACTGCCCATTGACTCCATTAGGGGATGCTACCCCTAGACCCCCACATTGTGGTCCCTCATTAAAAAAGAAATTATAGTTCCAAACCCAAATGTTTTTTAGTGTTTTTATTAAGGCTTATTAGACTAACATTTTTATTAAGGATTATTAGGATAACCCTTTATTTGTATTTTTATAGAGGTAGAATTAGAGGATTTTTTTTTTAACTTAAGACTACTAACATCTTGCCTTGAAAGTCACATTGTGTCTTTGCCTAAAATCTTATTTTGTAGGTCATATTTTTATCTAACATCTTGTCTTGTAGGTCACCCCTCAAAGAGCCAAATCAAAACTACTAATTACATGATTTACAAGACACTTTTCAAATATTTTGGCATCATATATATATATATATATATATATATTTGTATATATCACACTTAATTAATTGGTTAATCAGCTTTTTTATCTACTTGTCTTTACTCGAGGGCCATAGTAGTGTATTCTCTCCTCCCTACGTCCTAGTGGTGAGTATCAAAACATAAAAAACCACTAACAAACCCTCCCATTTTTTATTTTTTATGAGGCAAAATGATGTGTAAATGACACCCACACACTTTTGATAGTCCTAGGGGGATTATGACCATGGATTTCACCACCATGCACAAATACACACTCTATGTTCTAGAAGAGTGTAAGAATTAGGGATAGTTGTCATTAGGCCAAGTAGTTGACCTCATACAGGTCTTCCATGAAGGGAAAGAGTTAATTATCTAAACCATGCATTAGATAACATCCTACATGGATTTGGGCCCCAAATACCTAGTGTATATCGAGGATACCCTTAGAAAGCTAGACAAACATAAAATAAGACCATCAACCATAACAAGCAACTTATTGTCAAAGTCAATATCAACTCCTAAGTGATTATTAAGTACAAAAAGGATTGATAGGGTTTGGGAGATTCTATAATAGGTCACAACCTATAGCCTTATTTGTGAAGCTATTAGATGGTGTAGTCATCGAGTTACACTCCTAAATTAGTTTACTAGTGTTAAGTTTATGGTTTGCCTAATTTGATGAGTTGTACTAAACTGGTGCTATTTTTGAGATGAGTGAGCCTTTTACCCAAACGTATATACACCTATGCAAGTCTCTTTCACATATCATCATCTGGTATATCTTTATCTTATCATCATATCATTATATACATCCTCTTGTGCATTTTTTTTGTACATTTGTGTACATCTTTTTAAGCTTATTTCATATTGCATCTCATTCTATCTCTTATCACCCCTCTTAGTCTAGTCTCATCCATATAAAACTGGTCATATCTCCATCACTTATATACCTTAATCAAGGATTGGCATCCATCCATCACATCTTATCATAACCTCATGCTCTTCACTTATCCTTATCATTAATCATCTCTAGTGTCATATTTAAGACTAAAATCCACCTTATCTATACCTAGTCTAGGTCACATCCTAGTCCTTTTTATCACCATGTCCTCACATCATCTTGTCTTATATTACTCATCTTTAGGGCCTTAGAACAAACTAGTCATTTGTCTTGACCTTGTTTTGCATAGTCACCTTATCCACCATCTTATCAACCTATCCCAATCCTAGTCCAGCTTATCCTTACCTTATCATCCCTCAATCTATATTAGTCATCCCATCAAGTTTGTAGTTATACATTGGTCTTCATCTACATTGGAAAATAAATCTTTCTGAATTAGGGTCTTGATTTTAAGCTTGTTTATGTTTATTCAAGTTTGAGTCATAATCACAATCCTATCAACTTATCAACCAAATCATCTCATCCTACTTAAGTCAATCATCTTAGTCTTGAGCTAGTATTAATCCAATCATTCCTAGTCAAAATCATGTCTCTTGGGCCAATCTATCCCCTTATTAAATTTTATAGATTTTTTTAGCCCACCCAGTCAAATCTAATCAAAATCATCAAGGTCTAGCTCACATCCTAATTTGGTCTACTTGATATTGTCTTACCTCATCAAATATCACATCACATCAAAAATCTAGTCAAAATTGAGATCAGACTAAAGTAAGCCTCTGTCCAAATTTTTTCCAAAACATCCCATCTTAATCCCTTGATCTTTCCATTCAATCCCCCACACCTACCGATTGGGGTTGATAAAACCACATCATCCATAATTTCTCCCATATTGATCCATAAATTTCAAAGAAAATTTAGATACCCTGATTGAGAAATGCCTCATGGCTAATAAAGATATACTCCTTTATCACCTCCTTAAGATGAGCGCTCCACATCCTAAAGACTTCAAACCCATCCACCCAACATTAAATCTAGTTCACACCCATATACATTAGTCTACTCCTAGCCGTTATCCTAACTTATCATAGTTAAGCTCTTTGTCTACCAATCATAGCCAGTTATCTACCCCTTCCTACACAAGTAAAGGGATTCCTATCCTAGATACTTTATCTACTATTAGTCTACCCACCTAGTCATGTCAATAACCATATGATCTAAATTACAATGCTTATGCATCTAATTAATAAAGTGAAGAGAGGCCCTATATTATTATTCTTATGTCCCTATAATTCCTCTTCCAATAACTTGTCACCACCAATGTGATGGTCTACCCACCCATACAACATCTTGATCCTGCCAAGCCTAATCCCTCTTGGTGTAAATCCAACCATTATTATATAAATCACCAAACCTAGGGCATACCATTAATCAATGTCATAATTTATAAAACTATGTCCAAGACCTCAATGACTATGGTGATGTCAAAATTGAGAATGAATCAGATGGATATACACCTAAGGGTGAACAAGAAGAGGAATGCAAATATTCCATTCTCAATCACAATTAAGCCCTTCCCTTTCCAATCCAAGGTCAAGATACCACATCCATCTTCCATGGTCCCCCCGTCTTTGACAAATACTCCATCAAATATGAGTCCATTTCCCATAAACCTAGTACTCCCTTATCTCACGAGTCAATCTTCCATGGGCCTATCTTTGGTGAATCCATTATTCCTAAATCATCTTCCTTTCATCCACCATATCAAAGACCCCACGTTAAGAGGCCAATTACAAAAAAATAATCCTCTACTATCAACATTACGTCTTTTACATCAAATTTAGTATTAGAGTTAATACCAATGTTATTTGCATTAGGATCATGTTTAACACCAGTATCTAAATCAAATTCCTTGTCAGAAACATCATCCCTCTTAAATATTATAGCAAATGATGAATATGCCTATATTAATGAAGATACCTCCAATTCAAATGTCAACCAATCACAAGGCATATGTTTTGATCTTAATCAGGATGATGAATTCATAATAGAGTTCTTACAAAATTTATCTATCAAAGATTGTTAGGGTGAATTTGATCCTACCTTGGATGCATGTAAGATAGTTAGTCCTAGTGATACTTTTTCTAATCTTAAATATATTTTATTTGATGTCAAAATTAGGTCTCCTAGGAATCTCTATAAGGACCATGTTGCACCATCACCACTCATTGACCTCATCCTACCATCTCCTTTACCTTCATCCATCATAGATACTTTTATTTTCACCAATAATCAATTAATCACCTCCCTCCATAGGGATGAGTAGGAACATACATCATTAGAACCTTCTTTGAGTAACATAATATGTGCCACAAATACAAAGGTCCAAGATCATATTCAAAAAATCACACATGATGATCAAATCACCTTTTATCCAAGTCAAAATAAAAAAAATTAAAATCATTAGCCTAATAAAAAATCATATTTCCCTAATGGAACCCTCTTTAAGACACTAGGGGACCATCAAACTGCAAATAATCATCATCTATAATAATCTTATAGTGAAGCCTAGTTTCAGGCACCAAGGGGTAGTCAAAGTTAAATCCAACCAATAAATCAAATTAACATTAAAAACACTATCAATATGGTCGATAATCCTCCAAATGATAGGATAAAAGATAAAACATAAGTCAAAGTGTCTTGAATCTCTTCCAGTCTTTTTTCATATGGCACCAATCAACTATGGAACATTCAACATGTCCAACAATGTGTGTGACTGCTAGTCCCACTTCCCAATCACCCATCATACATCCCTATAATTATCCTATCATCCATTTGAGTCCTATACATCACCATCAAATCCAAAACCTAAACCCATCCACATCTCACCTCACTATACCAAGCAACATTATCTCTTATAGGGGTGACAAAGACACTTAGTTTAGATGTTTGAAGGAGTCTCAATCAAGAGACAATGAAGGTCATAAGGACATTAGCAATTCCAAATTCAGAAACATGGTCCTAGTATTACATATCTCTAGAAAAAGTGTTAGATGAAGATCAACAAATGTCTGCATCTTTCATCTTGCACCCATATCCATAAATCGATATGCTAAAAATTTAACAAAAAAAAAAAATCAATTGTCGATAAGTGAAAAATAATCTTCTGGCACCTTGGGAAAGTACCATGATGAAAACTAATTTTTAAATTATGGTAAAATAATCTATTATCTACATTTTACCTTAACACTTGGGGGGAAAATCCATCCCTTTTCAATCCCATTCATATCATCCTTATCTATCTTGTCCCTATTGTCCATTATTTCTACCCATCATATGCCATCATATCATGCATCCTATTATGTCCATCCTTTCTTATAATCTTGACCTTTGTGAGGGAGTAGAATATGTCTTGATAAATGTTTTGGAATCATCTTGGCATATCATCTAATGGACCCTCATGTAATTAGATATCTAGTTACTTAATGATGTGTTCATTGGCAATCCCTAGTCTATGATTCCTTGGTCCTCATCCCCCTTTTAGCATCACCCTCATCCATTTTTCATCCCATCCATTATTCCATCCATCCTTATCCCAATTGCTAGGCTTGGTATTACCTTTACTAGTAACCCCATTTGTATAGAGTACATACATATTCTCAAAAGACCTAAAAATTGAAATATTCCCCAAAAACCCTAAAAATTATAAAATCCACAAACCTCCAAAACCTCTAAGTTGTCTTGTCTTATGTCTTGAGTATCCCAGTCATCTTATCATATGAACTAATTTATCCATCTCATTATCATCCTACCATATCTTAAATCCTAGTCATATTATCATCTTGTCATCTTGCCTTGTCTACTAGTGGTCCTATCATCCAAGTCCTTATCTATAACCTTATCCTTATCATAGTCCCTAGTCTACTCCAAGTCCATACCTTGTCTAAGTTCCAATCCTTATTATAAATTCACTTCACATCATCATAACCAACTTTGTCCAAATCATCACTTGATCAGTCATCCCATTGACTCTCATCAGGATAATTAGACATGACATAATAACATTGCATGTAGATACTTATGTGTGTTACTTATCTACTTTGTGTTGTTTGACTTATCTTCATGTATTTTATCATGTATATATATATGATTGTCTTATGTTTTGTTTGTTCATCTATGTATATTTATATTCTTGTGTCATAAATATTTTTGTCTATTGGTTAATGAATGAGGATGCTATGATGACACCAAAAAAGCTATAATGATACTTTTAGGTACCCTTGATAATGTAGAGTTAATCATTTTCCCATTTTATAATCATGTAATTTGGCACAACATCCTTTTAGTCATACTTATATCATGGGGCATATTGCTTAGTGTTATATTAACATCAATTTACTTAGACTATGATGAGCCTTATTACAGTAATGATGGATTGATAATGACACACTCATTATTTATCCTATCCTTTATCACTTACCATAATTTCTAATAACATATATCCATTATCCTAGTCCTTTATCTTCAGGCTAATCATTCAAGTCCGCTATTTTAATATCCAATAATTCTTCCAAGTCCTTTATCATCAACATCTCAACTCAACTCTCAATCCAATCATCATCACACCTAACATCTATCTAAAAACTAACATGTCTAATAGTCCTCATCATCCTAATGTTCTAATCCATCATTGCCATCCTCTAATCTAGTTTAAATTACATTGGCCTATGTTATTTTAGGACTAACTAGGTAGTACTTAGTCACATAATGTGCTTGAGGTCAACTGGGCCACTCCTTCCTCTTTCCACACCATCCATCATCACATCTCTATTGAGTCTTGCATTGATCAAATCTTTTAGATATAATATTGATCATTAATAAATTAGTCTATTAATTAGTCACCATCCCCATAATCATCTCCCTAATCTTTTTGTCAATAACCTATACCTATCAATTGGGACTAATAAATCATAACATCCATCTTTCTTTCCATCAATCATCTATTATCACTGATTGGTCAATTCATTAGTTAAAGTTTATGGTTCTTCCTTCAATTGGGGCATGACCATAACCATAGATTTATTATCATCTCTTACTACCTTACATATATCCTTGTTAGGGGAATCATTGCTATCAATCACATTTTATCTCATTAATCAATGCATTTCAGACTAACTCTTCCCTTTTGTCTTTGGTCACTCGATCATATCATTTTTCTCTCTCATCTCCATCATCTTATTGTTCACCTTTAATTATGAGATACACTCATTGTTAATCTTATCAAATCATTGTCTTATTTTAGCCTGATGATCTCCCATAAATGTGTCCTTACTTGAGATATGTTGATAGCTCATGGACTTATCTATCAATAATCTTGATCTATAGCTCTCCTTGACATGCTTCCTTGCCTATGATATGTCTAAAGCTTGTGACCTTTTATATTATCATCATCATTTTATGGTTGATTACCCCTTGGGATGTATCAACAACCATGACATCATCATTTCCATTCTTTGTGAATAGGTCTTTGCCACATGCATCATCATTTTGTATCTCAATGCTCATGTTAATTTCATCTTCTTCATTATTGATCCCCCATCTAGCATCCCAACCCCTTATATTTTCATAAATCCCACCCCATGTTTCCTCTTTTGAGTGGATATCCACCTCCTTTCTCCCTACATGTCCCCTCAAGGGGGCATCATGTATCCACTAACATCGTTTACTAACATTCATCTATGAGTGTATTTTTTCATTGAAGGTATTACTCGTTCCACTTCATCCACTCGTAATGCCCTTTCAAAGAGGGGAAAAATATATGAATTATAATTTACTTGCCTTCTCCAACTTGCTAATTATATCACTATTCCTACCTCATTCCATCTAATAATCAATAAATTAACTCTTCTTATCATTATTATACTTAACATAGCCCATTTAACCCCATCCTAGTTAATTATCTAATTCCCTTCTCCATATTTCATATCCCACTTATATCTCACCTATTATTAATCCCCTCATTTATCCTCTTATTAACATCCAATTTGTTTAGTAAATCTTCCCATGCCCACTTGTGAATTTTAAATTCACAAAATCCTACCTATTCCCTAGGTTTCTCTATAAACCTACCCACTAGACATGACATCATCACTTTATTAACCTAGTCTAATCCTCCCCTAATCATCATTATATTCCCTAATGGAGTCTAGAACTCTCCACCACGCTTTTGCTTCTCTAGAGAGTTCTCTCTTTTAGAATTCTAAGTAATTTTAAATTCCTTAGAATTCCATCCTTTCTCTCTAGAGTTCTATTCTCTAGAGGCTTCCAATGAATTTTTAATTCATTGAAAAATCTCCCTCCATGGCCTATTTAAATCCTTTACTCCCTCCATTTCAAATAAGGAGTTGAATGTGCATGAAATAAATTAAGCCAAAATCCATTAATCCATCTAATAATATTTTCAAGTTCATAATCTTCCAATAATCAATTTGTCCATGAGTCAATTTATCAAGCTAATACCATGCTAAAAATTGAGTCTATCCATTGCAATCCAACATCTAATAATCTTTAATCTTAGTCTAGTTTTTGTATTAATCTTATTTGGAGCATAAAATTGGTGAATATGTAGGCATAATTTAGGTATACTATTTTTATTTGAATTAATTTTTTATTTAATTAGCTCAAAATTAGAGTTATGCTAGAATTTTTTGTGGGAAAGTGAGAAGTTTGTATAAATCAATCCATTTGCACAAAAAATTTACATCACAATTATCACACTAAATTGCACCCTTGAGGAGGTTGTTCAAGCCTCCTCACTTAGGTGATATAATGAAGACACCTCTAGGCTATGGGTGGTCTAATCAATGAGGAGAATCTCTAGTAGGGGTATCTCCCTTGATGCTTTACCTTGAAACTACAACTAAGCTTATTTCTTGCTAGGGAAAAGGGGGAGAGAGAGAGAAAGTAAAAAAATAAGGAGGTGATGCACCAAATTAATAACCTTCACTTTCCTATATTGCATAAATAACATGAATAAGGATTGAAACCTATCACACTAACTCAATATGAGCCTCTAAGCATCAATATTTTAGTATAAAAGTGTAAATAAAGATAATAACTAAGAGGGGATGAGCAAGAGGTCTGAAAAGAGACAATAATAAATCAATATCCACACTTAGTCAATGTAATACCATCTAGAAAACTCCAAATGATGTGCTAAGATGACTATAACCTACAAATAGGTAAGGATATAAGACAAACGAAAGAGAGATATGACACTACTAATAACATTCATTAAATAACCATGAGATATACACTAATTATAGCATTAAGAAGGTTCAAAATTATATTTTATTCATATAAAATGAAAGTAAAAGTGTTTACATGATTAGGGATTCAACATACTTATGTTGAGGATCTTTTCAATGCCAAAATTAGGCATACATATAAGAGAAGTTGAGAGGATAGATAAAGAGGTACCCTAGAGAACTTAGTGATGAATATCATCTCATGATTAATGAAGTTACAAATAAGAAATATTACAATTAGGTAGGTCTATGAACTCTCTTCAACATGTGTCATCTTGGTGAAATGATGTCTTCCTCAAGGTGGCATTGAGTGACTCTTGACTTCCCCATGACTCATATTTCTTCATTTGAAACTTTTTTCTTGATTAGAACTAATGACTGATATATGGAATTGATATTATTAGCCTATTTTACACCTCCACACTAGGTATTAGTCTTGGTATTAATTTAATACAACTCCATTTCCTCTTGTGACACCTAACTCAAGATTGAGTGTCTTTAAATCTGACCTTGTAAGCTTTTATCATGATGCGATTCTTTTTCATAGACTCAAAACCATTGAAGCTACTTGTTTGCCTTTTCAAATTTGTATTAGGAATTTCAAGTCTATTATGATCATACTCAACTTTATTTAGGTTTTCATGGAGGATACCCCTAATGGACCCTTTACCTTTTATAATTCCTTCTAGGCCTAATAGGAATGAGCCATAGGTTAATTGGTTATATCTTCTCATTACTTCTACATAACTCCTTATAAAAGTACATATACCTCATGAATGATTGACCATGGCTTAATAACTCTCTCACATGTGCCCTTGTATGTATACAATATTGTCTTGAAGGCTCCATGACTTTGGACTTCGATAAGATATGCAATTTTAACTCACTTCAATGCAAGTGAGACATTCTCCATTATGACTTAGTCCTTGGATTGAAACTTGATATTGGTATTATGGAGACTTATTTTAGGGATAATAAAGGTATTTAGGCTCCTTTTACACATTAAAAGGTCTCTTTTAATGATTCAAGAAGGCTTTTCTTAGCTAAACACTTGTAAATAGGCTTGAGAAGGTATTTTTTAGGCCATTATTTCATACATTTTCTCCAACACATGCCAAAAAAAGGATATATCAGATGATTAGGGGTGTGTAGAGAATATAAAAATAGTTTCTAGGCTATACCAATCAATTTTATGCACTTAGAAGATCAATATTCTCCATCAGGTCTCTTTGATAGGTTTTAACATGGTTTTAGGGTGTCTATCTTAAGGATTGTTCATAAAGAATAGATCCTTGATATCTAAACCAATTCCACTAGATTAGAGTAGGCAGACCTTATTAACCTATCCAATAGACATTTGCATCCATGCAGATCCTCTCATAAGTTCAGATGTGATGGATTTGAGCTTCTCAAATAAGATAGGCTTGTAGATGAGCTTGAGAAGGCTAACTTGGCTGAATAAGTCATAAATGTGTTTTTGTTGAGTTATAAACACATACCATAGGTATACACAACATAAAATGAGGTGTTTAAGTGGTATTATAAATAAACTTACTCTTTTAACTCATTATAACTTACATTAGGCCTTTGCTAGGGTTTGAGGGTAGTCTTATTAAAGTGACCCTAACAGTCTTTTTGAAGCACTTTATCCATCTTAAAATGAATTAAAACTTGATAGGATCCTCATAAAATATAATTTTAACCTCCTAATATCATTCATTCCTAAAAACACCTCAATATTTTTCAATTTTTCTTCATGTTCTAAGATATAGGCATGTAGGTGACTATTAGGCTTCTTGCCTACAACATTTTGAGAATGAGCCATTTTGAGTTGGTTTTGGTGTTATATATTATATTTTTAAATATATAGAGTTTAATCATACCACATATTACCTATAACAAATTATTAACATCCCTTTCCATCACGAGTATGTCTTTTCTCTCTCGTCTACCTCTGATAGGCATGTAGGAGTCTATTAGGCCTAAAACTCTTTCCACTATATGTTAACCTTGATAATATCATTTTTTACTCTATGTAAACTTAAATTAGTGCCTAAAATGGTTTATTATACCCTTCATACCTAAATGAGGCAAATATTTCATTTAGGAATCTTAAGATACTCTCTTGCTTTCAAGATGTTGATCTCTTGGTCAAGAATGTGGACCTACAAGTCTGCTGATCTATAGTTATACATTCACATTCATTTAGATAATTTATTACATGTATTTTAATCTCCTATACCATAAAATCATTTAATATATACTTATTACCTATTTTTAAGGTTTAAACTCTCCTCAAAACATCTAAAATGCCTTCAAACACCCAACCTTTCTCATATAGTCTTGTTTGGTCTCCCTTTGGGCCAAATGCTCTACCAAGGCATGAGAGTAGTTTATATTTAATTATATTTTGTTATTAAAATTTAAACAAGTCAAGGTTGATATTATCATGATTCTTCAAACCTCGGACTACCTTCCAACCTAATGATCAAACCAAACAGATCATTTTTTTGTCATATAGTGCATACAGGCTTGTATGTGTCTACTTTATACCTAACACCTACTTCACCTGTCATATGATGAAACCTTACTATATTCCATGACTTTGAAAGATATTTTATGGAAATATTAAACTTATTTAACTATTTTAATACCTTTTTATCATGAATCTCTATGTAAGAACCCAAGATTGATGATCTTGAACTTGATGCCTACAAGATTGTTCTTCTTCACATTTGGTAAAAATGGGTATGAAAGGTTGGATAATATCACTATTAAGGTATTAAATGCATTAAAACCACCCTTTACCTCTCAATGACCTCAATAAATTTTGTTCTTGCTTGAGACCTACAATAGTCTATTAAGTGCATGATCATTGTTTATTCTTCACCATTTGGCCTATTTGATGCTTGGAAAGGACTTTAATAAATTGGAAGAATCTTGAAATTTTTTAGATAGACATTTTATACCATTATTATCAAATTTTTTATGATTGAAAACACTTCAACCTCTCCTCATACTTGATTTCCACACCAAATGGTGAGAAGGTGCATTTCTTTTGTCAAGACAAGCATATGTATATCTAACTATGTTGGATTTAATACCGTGGATCCCCTTGGATATTATGAGATCACTATTGAATCACCAATTTGTCTTCATCAACTTGAAATTCAATCCCAAGGAAAAAATATAGCTTGTGAGGTTAGAAGGGTCATTTTGAGCACTTATTTTTTAGTGATGTTTCATAAAGCATAGCCCTTGTAACCCTAAAATAATGCATGGAATTTGAAGGGCATAAGGGCATCCATAAAACCTAGGATAATTTGATCCAACTCTTGTTATAGGTAATATAATTGATGGGGGGGTGGTGAATCTTTGATTCTAGATAATCCAATTCAATTCCCAACTCTTGAACATTCAATATACATCAACTTGATTAAGCAACATAAACATAAAATCACATACATACAAAACATACATAAGAGCATACATCACATGAACACATCAAATATGTGGGAAATCCTCTTGGGGGTTAAAAAATAGTGAACCCTACAAGATGGACTACATTCCTATAATGACAAGATCCAATTTTAGATTAGTACCAACTAATCAAGGAGCACTCACCCCTTAATTTAATTAAACACCCACTTGACTTTTAGCTAGATCCAACTAGCAAGGAAGCTACAACCCCCTAGGTAACCAAGCACCAACTTAGATATCTCTAATCTGATGTCTTCTACACCTAATGATGGACTTATCTTACTTGCAATCTTTCCCTTTACAATCTCATAAACTTGCATACACAAGTAATGCATCTAAAACACCCTTTTGGGTCACTCTTCACTTATAAACACATATACAATAAAAATACTTGTAACTATATAATAACATCAAAAAAATGACCTGTAGGTCATGAACACACTCCTCAACCTACTCAACTCTTAAATCCATCCACTAAGCACACTCACTAAATCAACCTCTAGGGCTTACTCAATTTGCCTCGTCTAGGATTATTAAGTCTAATGACCTATGTGTTCACATTCATAAACTTGATAAGATAAACATGAATAATCCTATTTTCTCTTTGATGGTCCTCACTGACTTGTACCTTCTCTTTTAAAGGTTCCTTCACTCAATATCACATCTACTCTACTCTTCTCTTTCAAGTCTAGAAACCATTACCTTGATCTCCACTATTTATAGAGTCTTCATGAATATCAACATCTAGGTTGACCATAATACTTACCTTAACCCTTAATACATATAACATAGATCAACACCATCCTCATAGGTCATTTATAGAAACTATAGGTCATACTTAAGCAACTATGCCTTTCAATTAGGCCTTAGTAGCCCTTATAGGTCTCATGGAGATCTATTCACCCATTTATCACTTCATTGAGCAAAATATGAACATAAGATCACTTTAAAATACATGGGTCCACTCCATATTACATTTAAGACATCTTCAAATGATTAATCCCACCAAAACACTTTTTTTATAAAGCATAAATTGCTCAAACATTATTCTGTACATAGAAACACTATGAATTAACAAATAGTCAACTTTGAAACTTCATAACTTTGATTGTAAAAACATTTAAACCTTCTATCTAGATTCTATTAATGCACCTTGAAATCATCTACAACTTTTATTCTTACACCACCACCATGAAATTCATCTTGGATCAAAAGATATAGCTCAAAATCTATGCACTGGTTTTCCCTCATTAATTTGAATATTTAAATTCCAATGGTCACTATTCATTCACTAAACAAAGAGCACCTTAACCTCATCTTGTGATTCTTAGAAATTATGGATAAATATGCATCATAAACATATTTTGAGTAGCCTAGACTTTATCTTATAATGCTTACCACTGATCTTCGATCAAAGCCCCTACAATTGTGCCACTTGGCAACCCCTCATGCCTTCTAAGCACTCTCTTGACATTTTGACTTAATACGCACCATTGGATCATTACTAATAAGATCATGCACTCCATTGAAGATTCGTCTAATAGTCCCTACTATTGTACCACTTGGTAGTTCTGAGTACTCTTATTGACTATTTAACTTCACGTGCTCTGTGTTAGGATTGTGGAGCTAAAAGCTTCACTGATGCAAACAGGAGAGGAGGTTGCTGAAGGTTGCTGAGTTGCAGAAGAAGTTGGGGTCGGTCTGATCAGCCGACGTCGGTGGGAGATCATAGAGAAGCAACCGACGTCGGTCATATATCGGCCGACGTCGGTCACCTCCAGGCGGACAGGGACCGGCGTCGGTCGCCTGTGTGGTTCGACTGCGAGCTATTTACGGGCAGTTAGCTAACGAACCAAGTGTTTGCATGATGAGTGCTAATTTTTAGACTCATAGCTGCGGATCTAATTATGGTAATTAGATGTCTAATCATTGTTTGGATGAGATCTATATAATAGACTCATGGTTGTATTGGAATAGTGTGCTAGGGAGTAAGAGAGCATAATTATAAGCTCCTTCTGTGTGTGAGGTAGAGCAATGGTGCGTTCCTCCTAGTGCCACAGTACCAGGTGTGTTGGTGCTGGATTGGAGAGCCAGCTGGGTTCTTCAAGAGTGTAGGATCTTGGTCACAGTTGCATGGCCTATATAGGAGATCTACATGGTAAGTAAGATCGTTGATCTGCAGGTGTATGTGTGTGAAAGGTCGAGGTTCACAGGTGAGCATAACCATTGTTTTATTTGCAGGTGTGCAAGGTCATACAGACAGCAACACAACAAGGGAGCAGTATCAGGCATGATCTACTTGGAGTACAGGTGTGTACTCGGATAAAGCAAGAGGAAGGCAAGGGAGTTCCTTCCATAAGTATGGTCTGTTGAATTGCAGGTTGTTGCAGATTCATGGGAGATCTACTTGAAGTACCTTGAGTACTTGTGGAGCACGTGGAGTGCTTGTGGAGTGCGTGGAGCACTTGTGTTGTGCGTGGAGCACGGGAGGTGAACACCAACTCTGTATTTTGAGTTGGGTGTTGGGACCTGTGAGAGGGAGAGCTTTGGGGAGAAGAATTACTGTTCACTTGAGGTGTGGGAAACCTCTGTAAGGTGGTGGAGAAGAAGTGGCATCTTCTTTATTGTATTCTTTTCTGTATAAAGTGTTAATACAAGTTGTGTATTGTCTCTCATATCATGTGTTATTCTAAATTCTAGTTACTTGGTGAATCTGGTTAATTTCCGCATATTAAGTTGCTTGGTTTGGTAATCAAATTGTGTGCTTCCGGTTTATTCCTCCCAACACTCTGTTGGATCAAAACTATATGATCACGCACTCATCATTGATTTGTCTTGATTATTTGATCCCAAAATTCAATACAATTAAACTTGACAATCTCTATCCCATCATAGTCTATAATAATAAATTTTAAGGTTTATAAATTAAGCTAAAAAACACTTCAAGCATCCAAATATTTAGGGTACCTTATTAACACTATAGACAATATCTCTATGAAATCCTTTGACCTTGATTGACTTTATAAGTACCTACATTAATTGCCTAAACTTCCTAATTTAGTCATAGCTATATAATGTGAAGTGAAAATCTATATTATCTTAAGCTAGAAGATGCATGTTTGTTTTTCTAAATGATCAACTAACACACTAGAGTTTCACCAAGACATCTATGGATGCCTCACAACTTCTTGTTTATCCTTACAGATCTACATATGTGCTATATATTATCCAATGTATCAAACACAACTTATTTTTCATTAATGCATTAGTATCTCATGATATATTTGACATCAATGAAAAATTAAAATCAATGACCATGCTCACTAATCACCCCCTTTGTCATTGATGGAAAAACACCTGAGAATGACTTCTTACTCATTTAAACTTCATTCTAATTTTTCTCCCTCTTTGACATTAATGACAAAGGGTCTATTCCTCAAAATTCCAAAAAACATTCCTCAACATTATGTATGCATTCAAATACTATTAAGATGCTCATGATACTTACATACTTTCAAGCATATGAATCAATTATTCCCCCTTTGACATGCATCGATCTAAACTTAGACTTCTTTGATCCTTAGACTTGATAAACTGCTCACAAAGCTTAGAAATATCCCCCTAACATTATGCATATCTCTTCAAGCCTCTCAAACTATTTGAGTTAGCTCTCCCTAACTTTATTCTCTATCTGAAAAGGATCATCTTCAATAAGTATTCTCATCAAACTAGGTCTACCATCAAACTTCAATCACTGTTCACACATAGTCAATATTCTTATGAAACCACCAAAATATATCATATATTTATTAGGTTAACTTAAACATCTAAAGAAAACATGAGTAACTCTCATATGGATCTCATAGTAACAAAATATTTTCCCTTTATCCTCTACAAGCCATCATGGTTTAGAACCTTTTCAAAGCACTCTCATAAAACCATCTCATCTTCAGAACACTGTAAACTCCATGACATACACAACTTGTAGAGCTCCAAGACCTTATTCATGATAAAAAAAATATGATAACACATTCTCCTCATACTCCATATCAACCTTATCTCCAATCTTCATTATTTGATTAATCAATTTATGTTGTTTCACTCAAATTTTTCTATTATCTAGAAGAAGGTAGTAAAACTAAAAATATGGGTTATGGTAGGAATACTTGTTTGTTTATGCATGCATTGAATCATAAGACTATGAAGAGATCTTCTTTGGCTTTAGAAGAAGACCTATAGTTAAGAAAACACTAAAGCAAACTTGATCGTTAGATAGATGGTTGGGTGGATTACCTAGAGATAGCTAGATCTTGGAAATGAGAGCTTCCTTAGGGGCTATCAATCCACATGTTTTAAAAAAATTAAGTTTCAAAAATTGGAAAGAAGGTACTTGAATCAATAATCTAAAGGTACTAAAACTGAACATAATAATGCTTGTTAATAAAATAGACTAGAAATGATCAAATTAGTGACAAACTATTAATACTAGTGCTAAGGGGCTGGGGTATGCTTTAGAAAATATGAAAGGGGTCTATGAATGGTCAAAAACATATAAAATTAGGCTTGATTTAGGTTAAGTGGGTGAAAATAGCTTGCTGGTTTTCACTACCATAGTGACCATCGATGGTTAAGGTGATCGTTGATGGTCAAGCTGACTATTGGTGGTTGAGTAGACCATCGGTGGTTACTATGTAAGTTATAGGTTGGTGAATTCCTAAATAATAGGATTTGATAAATGGATTTTGGGAGATGGGTAAGGGTTAGGCTGATAGCAAAATGGAAATAAAGTATGTGAATATTGAAAAATAAGTACTTGGCTTACCAGAGGTCAGTTGGGTGAGTGGTTGAAGTAATTAGCCTATTGGTGGACTCTAACTTGATTTTGGTAGAGTAATGGTACTTGAGGGCTTGGTTGAGAGGCAATGGTGGGTTCACTCTAAATAATATTGCTGACAATGCTTGATAACATTGATGACGTTGATTGACCTACAAAAGAAAACTCTTAAATCCTTGAGCTCCTGATAATTATAATAGATGGATTTGACCTCCCATGCCTCTTTCTCTTATAGGAATAAGCAAGAGGTGGAAGTGAAGGTGTAAGTAGGCCATCTAAATATAAATTATCCATGCAAAGGCTCACAATAAGATTTAGATGAGTTATATTTAGAAGAGGTTGGTGAAACTTATATATTTTTGATTAAAGAAGTAGATCCTGATTGTCGATGGTCAACTGTCCTTAGGGATGGCCATCAATGGTTACCCTAATCATCGATGATTATGTTCTAAAGGAAAAGGGTTCTGAAGGCCAAGTTGAGTTAGTTTGGTGAAACTAAGTTTAAATGGGTTTGGTTAGGCTTGATTGGTGTATATTGTTCCTAAGGGCTCTTAGGCAGGTCTAGGGATATTTTTGACATTTAAAAATGTAAGTGTGTATATTTTTGATGTCTATTATGTATCTTGTATGAATGATCTACAAAATAAAAATGAAGTATGGTTCAAGGTCTGGTTGCCCCATTAGTAGGAAGAGGTGTTCCCCCTCAAATCAAGAGTCGATGAGTTAAAACTAAAATCAGGCTGAGGTTTAAAAAATGGTAGTTGCTAATGAAAATGGGTAAACACTAGGTTGGGCACTTGAGACACAAACTTGTACAAAAAGTGCAACAAAAAGGTATGATATCTAAGATCATACATAACTAGGTTACCAATATTGGTAAAAATAAGGGTTGGTGATAAGAAGGACAAGTGATAAGTGAACCGCGTGATCACCTATAGGCATGGTAGCTAGGAACACTTAAAAATGTAAGTATCCTAAGCAATTTCTATGGTTCTAGTGGGTATCTAAGGTAGGAAGTGATCTTGATGAAAACACAAATGGGTCAAGTGTCATAAGTATTTGAGGTAGGAAGTACTCCTGATGAGACACAAGTAGGTCGATATGCATGAGGTGGTGCAAAATTAAAAAAAGGTTAACATGGTAATGTTTTCACTATGATCAAAGGACCAAGAAAAAAGTGTCACAAATTATGCACTAGATGGGCCAAAATAGGCTAATGGTAAGGTGATGAGGTGGTCAGGTTGGTGAGAGATGGGCATCTCCAAAATTGGGCAAGACTTAGTCTAGGTGTGCCTAAAAATTGTAGTTTGAGGTAAAAAGTGGAAATTGGGGCCTCCTGACCATTAATGATCAAGGTCCTAAAATGTGACCATCAATGATTAAGGGAAACCCTAAAAATTTGCTAGGTAAAAAGTGAAAACAAAAACTTACTTTGACTCATTTTTAATTTTTTGCTTGGTTGATTGGGCTCTAGTGATTTTGGCATTTAGCTAAGAAGGTGAGTGCTGATTTGGTGCTTGATTATTGGTAGAAGGCATGTGGTTTGATTTCATGGACCCAAGATGCAGGGAACATGTGGATGTAGTTGGGAAACTATTTGTGGGTTTCAACCATGGTAGAGATTGAGGAATGAGGTAGGTGATGCATTCCATTTGGTAGTTAGGTGTGATTTATGTAATCAAATTGGGTTGGAGAGGTCAAGTTTTGTGCTAGGAATGTTCTATATGGGTTTTAATGCCCTAGGTAAGATTTTGGGGTTTGTGGGCAAAATTTTGGATAAAGTTAGAATTTGATAGTTGGGGGAAGTGATGTGGATGGGATAGGTAGGTGACTAGTCATTTAGGTTATCATTTACATGTTTGAGATGGTTATTATTTATGGATAGGGTTTGGGAATATTATACATAGAATGCCCATAGTGATCATCGATGGTCAGGTCTGACTGTCAACGATCGACACCTTGTAAAATAGGGGTCTCTAACCATTGGTAGTTAGCATGACCATTGATGGTTAGGTGGGATAGGTAATTTTTTGTAGGGCATGATAAGGGTTATGGTAAGTTTTTAGGGTAATGGGATAGGGTTAGAGGTTGGGGTAATGGTTTATGGTTAGGTTAATGGCTAGGTTGAAGTATTTTAAGAATCTATATGTTGATAGGCCAATCTCAACTATTAGGGGGAAACATAGCCAGGGTGATATAGGTAAGAGTGATAAAGGAGTAGGGTAGGTGTCAAAAATATAGGTTTAGACAAGACTAGTGTCAATAATTAAGCCAAGTGTTTGATATGATGTAGGCTAGGGAGTAGATTTAGATGCACAACCATGTGTCGTGCATCTTTCTCATGATACATGCAGGGATAAATCTAGTGGACTGGGCCCATATGGAGGAGGTAGGACTAGGGGGTATGAATCACTACCAACATGTACCCTAAGATTAATCTATGGTCATAGCACTAATTGAGAGATGGGATCCTTCTATGAACACCTTCTTGATACCAACTAGGGAGATGACTATTCTCCCTGAAGATGTACACTAGATTACCCAACTCCTATTACATGATGAGGCAATATATCAGATCAAGTGGGAGGAGTGGGAGGATTTTATTGAGTATTTATATGGGGATGTGAGTGACCAAGTCTGATGGCATGCTAGGGGATTTAGCTATTCAACATTGTATGAGAGAGATCCAAATGAGAGGAGACTCATGATGATGCTCATGATTATGGTGACATGATTTGGGCTCCTAAATTCAAGTAGTAAGAGGTTTTATTATGTGTTATTAGGGGTATTAGTGGAGTTACTTCTTGATAGGATGGTGTTTAGTTGGGTCCCTATTTTGGTTGTATAGATCTACAGGGAGCTATGGGGGTTTAGGCACCATAGGAGATATGTCATTAGTGTTGGCTTGGTTCTTTATTACTAGGCCTATGACCATATTTTGGTTCTGAGACCATTGGGATTGCCTTGGGTGGGCTATACATAGATTCAGTTCCCTATTGGGTTTATGTGATGGAGGGATGATTTGGATGTATTAGGCATAGGTGGGGGTGCCCATGATGTTGAGTGGTTTAGGGGTGCACTAGGTGTATTAGTGGCTAGAGACATTACTTAGACACCATATATTTAGTTTTTGATATGGCCAAGGTATAGGAGGTAGACCCTCACCCTTCAGAGCTATAGATGGATAGTGGGATAGTGAAAGGGGGAGGTGGAGATTATCTCATTTGATATGGTACATTAATAGTTTAGCTTGGTGTAGGGTGTCCTAGGTTTATTTCCTTGGTATAAGAGGCAGGATTTAAAGGTTCAGTTGTGAGTGCCCCAGCCTACTCTAATAGTTTTAGATGGTGGATATGCAAAGCTCCCTATTAGGAGTCATGTAGATGATGTTGGATATACAGATGGATACATGGCTTGGTACCACCCACATATGCTATTACAGATATTGGTGGGGATGACAAAGTTGTGGGTCTTATGTTTGTAGATCTTACAAGTCATAATGGACAAGCAGGGATGACATTGGCTAAAGTATAGGCATAGGTATAAGTTTTATAGGGATATGTGGCCACATTATAAGGTTAGATTACCATATTATAGGGTCAACTTACCACTATTATAAGTGAGAGGGATCAAGTACATGCATCCCTTGGGGTAGTTACATAAGCAAGGGACCTACTAAGGTAAAGGGTAGGAGTAGATGCAATAATAGAAGGAGAGCTATCAGACAAAGTGCCACAGGCATGCTATCTAGATATTGTGAAAGAGCTCAACTATTATGAGGCAATGGTGTTGGATTAGTTGCCATAGGTGATGCAATATGAGGAGTACAGAACTAGTTTGGTGATGGGCCATCTATATATACTCTAGGATAGTGGGCTACTATAGTCAATTAGGTAGGGGTCTTAGGGGGACCCCCATCAGGTACATGTGTAGGTATAAGTATAAGTGGGGTCGATAGTAGTGGTATAAGACTAGGTGTAGGTACAAGTGGGTCTAGTGGTAGTGGTGCAAGACCAAGTGTAGGTATAGATGGGGCCAATGATATTGGTACCCCATGACCATGTTTAGACATGTTTCAATATATTGGTAGTGATAGATGTATACTATTTTGATACTGGCCTACATGTTGATGTAGTGAGATGTATATATATATATATATATATATATATATATATATATATATATATATATATATATATAGAGAGAGAGAGAGAGAGAGAGAGAGAGAGAGAGCTTCATACATTGTTACATGTATTATTTATGATGACTAGATGTATATGATGTATGCTTATGGTTCATGATGTTCATGTGTTATGGTTTATAAACAATGACTTCTTGCAAATGCTTTATGAGTTGTATGACTTAGTAGTGTATGCATGTGATGCTAAAAAAATAGTTATGATGTTCTAATTTTGCTCATGGATGTGATAGGATGTCTTATTTATGGATATATGTCATATGGTAATGTAATGGCTTCGTTTATGGTTATATTGATATGTTTGGCATGAGTTGATGCTATAAGATAAATCAGGGTAGTGTCTGGTAAATGGATAGATTGGTAAATGACATATGTTATGGTTCATGATGTTTTACTCATTAATTTTGATTGTGCTTATGATGATGAATGGTGTAATTAGGGTTGATGATGATATTATATATTCTCAAATGGAGATTTAATGGTAGATGGATAGGATGATCCTTATTACACGATATGCTTTCATTGCATTTTGATTATAGATAGATAGATGATGTTATTTATGAACACAATTCATAATGTTACGCTTTTGATTTGATATTTATTATTTATGATCATGGAGATAAAATGTGAATATGGTTGAAGATGTAATGAGAATACATAAGGTAAGTAGATAAAAAACTAAATATTTAGGTAAGTGAGAGGAATCAGGAGAGGTATGAACCAATAAAAAGATAAGAAAAGAAACATGATGCCTTTTTATTGGTAAGGACCAAAATGAATCCCGAAGTTGGATTGGCTTAGTGAAAAAAAATCCTTTCAAATGATTCATATTAGCATGCTTAGGTTGATAAATATGTAACTTGATCACATTGTGTTGAATAAGCTCATAGGTCTATGTATATGATATATGGAGGGAGGATGGGTGACACTGGAACCTTTTGTGAGGCTAGCATGCCTCTTCTATAGGCTTCTAAGAGGATAGTATAAACAAGCCTATATTCCTATCTAAAACATAGTCTAATTGATGCAATAAATCTACTTGGGAGAGCTAATTATGGCTTTCTAAAACTATTGATTTAATGAGAGTTGATTATGGTGTTTTCTCATTGATTTTGCTTTTGCTTATGGGTCATTTGATTTTTTTATTTTGCTTTAGGGTTGGGGAAGCTGATCGATGTGGGAAGCTTCCAAAAAATTGTGAGCTATGACAAATGATTTACTCATCCATCCATCAAGGGAGTGGTCCAAGTTTATATGCTTAGTTTAAATGCTTTTGATAACTATCCTTCAAGGGAGCAGTCCACCTTACAATTTTACAAATTTGAATAAGGTATTTGATAGTTTTCCTTCAAAAGAGCAGTTTATGAATGCTAAGAGTGACCCATGATTTGGTTTTGACTTTGATATTGCTTTTGATCTTGTTTGATTTTTCTCGACATAGACTTGCTTATACATACTCAAGGGGTTACCTTTATGAAGGCAAAACTAAGGGCACAATAAGGTTCAATAGGTGAAAAGAGGTTTAGGTGATAGTGACCATGGGTATATATCCCAAAGAGGGATAGAAAGTACCATGAGAATCATGCCATGGGTAGTGCTGTGGTACCCATAGTGCAAGATTAGGCTATGACTATGATAGATAATCAAATGATTCAGCTTTAGTCAGTTGTCCTTAAAAAGAGGGAAATGAATGTGGTTTCTAGGGATGAACTTAAGTTAGACCAATGGTGATTGTGACCCCTATTTAACAATAGAAAGGACATAGATGTGAAGCATTGAGAGGCTTAGGTTCTAGTTTTCCCTTGAGAGAGGACAAATGACAAGCTCTTGATCCATACTTATGAGTTATGATGTAGGGTCCAACAAAATTGAAAGCAAATTTGTCCCTTTTGATTTTATCCATATTGGTTACATGTTGATTTTCCTTGAGAATAAGATATCTAGGATTTGAATTCTCAGACTTTTAGGTGTTTTTTATAGGCATGCTTGATTCATTCTTGATAAAAATGGAGATGGGAAAGGGTGGCCAAATGACACTCATCAAGTAGCTCAAGTTAAGTTAAACATTTTTGATGATAATTATCATATGAAATAAGGTCACATAAATATATGTGAAGATAAGGTATTTGGACTTCAAGAGGAAATAAAACCTTGGTTACAAACACAAGAGAAAAAGGGGTAGCACCCATAGGGGTTTGGATGTTAGTATGATATGCCCATAAGGCGAAAGGGATGTGCAAATACCAATCTCAATCTGAGACATTAACCATTTTGGTAAGCATGTTGTTAAGGGTTTTGTTAGAGGCCTCTACTTGTCCATTTACTTGTGGGTGATAAGATGATGAGAAGCTTAGTTTGATACCAAATACATCACACATACCTTGAAATTATTTTTTTTGAAGGATTTTCCATTATCGATGATGATCTTTTAGGGAACACCAAAGTGGTAGATGATGTGATGGGTGATAAATTTGATGATGTTTTTGGATTTTTTCAAGACAAGAGGGGTAACCTCTACCCATTTGGTGAAATATTTGGTCATGGTGATGATAGAGTGGTGTCTCTATGAAGAGTGGGGGTTAATTTCACCAATAAGGTTGAGACCCCATTGTGAAAAAGGCCAAAAATCAGTAGAGATACGAAGACTATGGCTAGGTGTGTGATGTAAATTAGGATGTTATTGACACTTGACACACTTTTTCACATAATTATAATAGTCTTGGTTAAGGGTAGGTTGATAATAGCCTAGGTAGAGGATGCACTTAGCCACAATGAGTCCACTAAAGTGACTCTCATAGATACCATCATGTGTTTCTTTAATAGTATGAGAGGCTTCTAGACTATAGAGGTAACATAATAAGAGGCCATCAAAACTATGTTTATAGAGGATGCCTCCCATAATGGTATAATGGGAGGTGCTCTGAATAAATTCTTGATGGGCATTCCTAGAGAGGCCAAAGGGAACTATGCCAAGGTTTAGGTAGTTGAAGGTTTATTGATACCAAAGGTCAGACTGGATCTTTTCCACACTAAAAATGGTTGGAGTGTTTGGCTTGATGTAGTAAGGTTTAGTGAGGTGATGGAAAATGACTAATAGCTTAGAGTTCGAGGGTACTGATGGGATCTAGTAAGCAAGAGAAGCCATGGTGTCATCAAACTTGTTGGTAGATTGTGGGGTGGTTTGAATATGGTAGTGTTCAAATGATGTCAAGAGTTCCATGAATAACTATATGTATAGTTACAAAATATCATTCTTACACTAGTATATGCCATTTACTTGATTGACCACAAGTTGGGAGTTAACAAAGATGTTGATTATTCTAACTCCCAAGGCTATTGCACTTTAGAGACCTCTTTTTAGGGCTTCATATTTAGTGACATTATTGGTACATTCAAAGTCAAGTTTAAAAGATAAAGGAATTGGTTCACTAAAAAAGGGGATAAGGATGATACTAAATACCCCACCACACTAACATTTAGAACCATAGAAGAATATGGTTACATGATTAGTGAAGTTTATGTGGGATAGGTTTGTAATGGACTCATCTAGAAATTTGAGAGGAGGAGGTTGGTTGCTCGGTAGGGGTACATCATCCAACTGGTTAACAATGACTTACCCCTTAATTTAATTCTATTGTAATAAATCAAGGTCAAACTTAGCTAAAAGCATGAGTCACTTGGCTATACACTAGTTTTGGTATGGCTTAGAGTGCATATACTTGAGTGGTTTAGTATTGGTTATGATGAAAGTTTTATGGTTAAGAAGGTAGTGGTGAAGCTTGGTGGCCATGAAGACTAGGGCTAGGCATAGTTTCTTGGTATGTGTATATCAAGTTTCATAGACTACAAGGATGTAACTTATGTAATAGATAGATTGATCATTATGTTTTTCATCCTGATGGGAAAGCATTACCCGTAGGAAGTACTTAGTGGTATAGATATAAAGGTAGAAAGGTTGGTCATCCTTAGGGGGTGTCAGGATAGGTGGAAATAAAAGGTACTCTTTGAGTGAATCAAAGGCATTTTAACAATCAATATTCCACTTGAAAGAGATATCATTTTTCAAGAGGTGATGGAAGGGTTGGAATCGATCTAAGAGCTGAAAAATAAAGTGATGAATGGATTGGAGCTTCCCCTACAAACTACAAAGTTACTTAAGATTGGTCATAGGTAACATCCAAAGGATGGATTTGATCTTGGCTAGATCAACCTTGATTCCTTGAAGGGAAATGATGAAGCCAAGGAGTTTTCCTGAAAAGACCCCAAAATTACTTTTCTTTGGATTGAGGTAGATATGGTAATGTATAAGTCTCTCAAAGATAATCTTGAGAATGGCTAAGTAGTCCTTGCAAAGTTTGGATTTCCTGAGGTCATCCATGTAGTCCTCAATGATTGTGTGGATAAGATCATGGAAGATGTAGGTCATAACATATTGTTAGGTTGCACCATCATTCTTGATACTGAAGGGTATGACCCTATAATAGAAAGTCCCCCATGGGATAATAAAGGTAGTTTTCTATTGATATTGAGGGGTAATCAAAATTTTATTATAACTCAAGAATCCATCCATGAGAAATAAAATCTCATTGTTTGATGTAAGATCAACAAGTTGGTCAATGATATGTAGAGGAAATTCATCCTTTGAGAAAGCAAGGTTGAGGTCACAAAATTCCACATAGATACGTAGTCCTCCTATGGCTTTAGTGACAGGCATGATGTTTGAAACCCACTGGGGATAATCAATGGGTTGAATGAAGTCGACATAGAGGAGGCATTAAAGCTCTTCTTTGACAAGAAGGGATGTGTGAGGATGCATTCATCAAAGATTATGTCTAATAGGCTTGGTGTCATGATTGGTTACAATGTTGTGGGTAGAAATAGCTAGATCAATATCAGGCATGTCAGTATATGACCAAGCAAATGCAATGCTATGGTCTTGGAAGAAGGTAGAGAAGTCCTGAAGTTTCTCAGGGGTGAGAGATTGGCCCAATTTTACAATATGAGGGTTGCCCAAAGTACCTATGTCAATATACATAGTGGATTCATTTAACATGGTCGAGGTCTCTGAAGGTAAGGATTTATAGATGGATGAATCAGGTACACCAAGTTAGGTGAGAATACAATCATCATCCTATTACTAAATAATGTTAATGGTAGGAAAATCTTCTTGCACTAGTTTAGGATGGATCAAAGGCATGGATATAGGTGCCCCTTCCTTTTTATAAGTCAAGGGGCTGAGGGTAATTGTGTTGAAAAAAAAATTAGGTGGGATGATGTCCTCATCCTCACATTCAGGTGGAGGGGGTGTTGGTGAGGAAGGGGTCTCTTCTTCAATAATAGTAGTGGTGGGTTATTTGGTTTTCTTATTATTGGATAGAATGAATCCAAGGCCATGCTTTTCATGAGGCTTTCAGGTCTCAATTGAGATCAATTTATGTGGTCCATGCTCATATCATCCTAAGCCAAATCCTTTCTAGCCACACCTGTGGAGGTATACTTTGGTGAAGTTTGGGTTATCCAAGTAAGAGAAGGTGGAGGTATTTGGTTGAGGTGAAGAGGGTGTGGTGGAATCATTAAGTGGCATGCCAAGGTCCCCATAGATGAAGTTGGTTTGATAGATGGAAGGTCCTAGAGGAATAATGGTTTTAATGTTGGGATCATATCCTGATTGATGGTTGATTTTCCTATATTCTTGAGGACTAAGGAGAGCATCAAGGGTGAAGAGATGGTATTATCTAAGGGTAAGGCATTAGAAGTTAGGTTTTAAGAGATTAATGGTGGGTATCTAGTCCATGGGAATAGATGAAATAGTAGATGCTTCTATGGAAGAGGGAATAATGGCTTCCTTTTCTATGGTTAAGGGCTCGATGGTGGATGCTTGTGGTGATTTTATCAAGGGAAGGAGGATATCATTAGGTTAATAGGTCATGTTTCATGATGTAAAAGGGCTTGGGTTAGCTTGTATGGTGAAAACCTGACCTTCATGTTCAAACTTGACACAACGATGGAGGGTCGAAGGTATCCAACCCATAACACAGATCCAAGGTATCCCTAATAGAACATTATACTAGAATTCACCTTCAACCACATAGAAAAATTTAGGCAATGTGTGAGGTCCTAGATGAATGTGGAGGATAACAGTTCCCAAGGTAGTGGTCATAGTGTCATTGAAGGATCTAAGGATGACTAAAGTTTTGGATATGACATTGTCTAGTAGTTTGAGTTGGTCATAAGCATGGGAAGAGATGATGTTGATGTTGGCTCCATCAATCATAACCTATTTGACGTGAGTTTGGTTGATGTGGGAAGTAATAAAGAGAGGAGGATTTGAATCCTTAGGGTGGATAGAGGGAATCTCTGAGTCCTTGAAATTAATAAGGGTGGTGATTTGGAGAGTACCTACAAAGGCCTCTATAGGTTGAGAATCTCATGGTCTAACCTCAATAGCTTACATAACCTCTATCATGGCTTGACAATGGTGGGGTTAGGTGGAAATGATCTCATAGAAGCTCACCTTAGCTATATTTTGGTGAAGTTTCTTAAGAATGACCCTCCTTATTGATTTAGAGGGGTTAGCCTTAGAGGTGCCTAAGATGGTAACTTTGGGTTTAGCTAAGGATGTAGAGGTTTGGATCAGGTTTGGTTTAGGATGAATTGGGGGGTATGTCTATAAAATGGACACCTTGGCCTTTCCTTTATCCTTTTGTTGTGATCATGTGACCACATTAATGGTATGGATAGAGGGGAAAGGTGTGATATGGGGTTCTATAGATCCTCTGTCACTCTAAGGTGAGAGTGGAGGATTAGGGATGTGTTAGCAAATGGCTATTGGTGCATTGGTAGAGGAGTCAATGGAATTACATGTAATAAAAGATCATCCTTGTCATAGAGATAATGGAAATTTGGCCTATAGAGCTTTAAATTTTTATGTGTCATGCCTAGGTGTCCTATGATAGGAATAGATTTGATGATCATTATACCAAGTTAGATTTGAACTAAGAGGATTGAAAGGTCTAATAAGAGGTAATGTGAGGCAGGAGGTCTATAATAATCTTTGAATAATGGTCGTATAGGATTTTTCTATAGGTGGGGAAGATTTAAATGTTATGGTTTTGGTTAGGAAGATAGGCATGTTGGTAGCAATGGGTTTGGTGAGAGAGGGTTTAGGTAAGGTGGTGTTTTTGGTCAATGGTTTTGGTTTGGGTATGCTAGTTGTTAGGGTATTCAAGGTTGATAGTCTGGCTATTGATAATCTGAGAAGGATCGACACATCAGATAGTAGGTGGGCTAGTGTAACCAATGGTGGTGGGTGATATATGTTAAACATAGTTGATTATTAAGCAAAGTTGAGGGATGGGGACTCAAGATAAAAGGCAAGGTGGAGGGAGGTAGAATCCTAGTCATATGGATCTTCAACAATTTCATCCCCTTGGTTGGTTTGGGTATAGGCTTGGAGGAGATTAATTACACTTTCAAGGATGGGTGAACTAAAATTCATGTAGGTAAGGCACCAAGAGTCTTAGAAGGTTTGGTTGGTGGTGAAGTCATTGGAGAGGTGGTTATTTTGGTTGAGTGAGAAGGTAAGGGGTTGGTAAAAGTTTTGATTGGCTTAAGAGGTGGTGGAAAAATGATGGATTGGTTGGTTAAAGGTGTACTAGAAGTTTTAAGTTTGTTGATGTAAGGAAGACCTAACTATTGATAAAAAATGGTTTGATCCCTATCTAGATTTAAAGAAAATTCTAGTTTATGAACTAATGTAGAAAAATGTTTATGTAGTGGCTTTGATCTTTATGTAGTGGATGCAAAGGAAAAACTTGTAGGTTTGGGATGATCATTGGTAGTTTGGTCTATTTGTTTAAGTGAGGGATTTAAGGTTGGGATAGGTAGTCCCTCCAGAGAGGTGTAGGTAAAAAGGCTTCTCCTCTAGGGATAATGTCCATAGGAGTAATGGTTTATTTGATAGTTAGGATAGATGGTGAATTAGTAATAGTTGCTTGTTTAGATATGCTAGTTGAGGGGGTACTTGATTATTCCAAAGATTTCATGAGTGAAGTTAGGGAGAAAGGAACTTCCTTGATTTGGGTCTCCAAAGGAGGAGAAGGTGACTCCACCACCTCAGTAGAATAGATGGGGTAAGAGTAGGTAGATTAGATGCTTGAATCTTCATGGATGGGTATTTCAAAAACCACATTGACCATGTGGGCATCATGGGAATATTCAACTTGTGCATCCTCAATTTTGGTAGGGTCATGGTTGGGAGAAGGTTTCCTGAAGATGTCAAGATCTTGATTTTGAGGGGAATTAAGATTATCCAACATGAGTTCCCCATTGTCGATAAGACTCTGAATAACATTCTTGAAGGTATTACATCAACTAACATCATGTCCAATTACCTGATGAAAAACACAAAGGTCATTTTCATTGTACCAAGCAGGTGCTGGATGAGAAAAATCAAAATGCTAGGGAGGTTTGATGGGTAGAAGTTGTATAAGGTTAGCTTTTATTAGTTTCTCTAGGACTGAGGCATAAGATTATCTAAGTGGAGTGAATTATTTTTGGTTACTTTAGTCTAGGTTCTTTGTGTTTTGGTTATAGGTGATGGGAGAATTTTGTTGGTTGGCATTGGTAGAGGGGTGGTTTTAAGGACAACTACATTCATAGTTTCGTTACCTTTGGTTCTGGTATTGGCTTGGTTGCCTGGTTTGGAGGAGGAGGTTTCATTTGTCTTGAAGGTAGATTTCTTGTTTCATAAATCTAATTTACCCTCATCTATGCTCTATTTTCTAGCTTACATGCCATAGTAAAAGCTTCATCAAAAGTTATGAAGCTTTGGACATGCAGTGTAGAAGTTATATGTTTGGCACAGTCCTGAGTGAAAATTTCTATAAGCTCAGGTTGAGGTAAGGAAAATGAAAGCTGATTAATCAAGTTTATCTAATGGGTGAAAAAATTGGTAATGGACTCATCGTCAAATTACCTAATAGAATAAATGTCAGTAATAGATACCTTGTTGGAAATGTTAATGGAAAAGTGATCTAAGAAGACTTGTGCTAGTTGGATGAAGGAGAAGATTGAATGTTTGGTAATGACACGATGCCAATCAAGTGCTGGGCCAAATAAAGACATGGGAAAGGTTCTAAGGAGAAGGGCATCATTGTAATCAATCATGTAACATGCATGTCTAAAATCCCTAAAGTGTTGTTGGGGTTCCTCCTTGTTTTGAAATTTGGTGAATTTTTGAAGCTCCCACTAAGGAGGGTAAGGTCTGATGGGGATAGAAGGATGAATAGGTTTGTTACAAATATGATCATAGGATAGGATGTTATGATCCCCTAAAATGGATGACTCAAGGTTAGTCATCTTATCCATGAGCATTTTCATTAGGTTAGTCTGGGGTAGTGCAACAATAGGATTGTAAGGTTGAAACTGTGGTTGAGATTAGGTAACATAATGGTAATTATTTGGTAGTTGAGAGACTATCACATTTTGGAATGTGGATTTTAGAGGTTGGGTAGGCAACATGTAAGGATAGGTGGATAATTATTATATACTAGTGGTTACATACCCTTGTGTTTTAGGGATTATCCTATATTAGGGGAAACATGTATCTATTGAGGTATTCCTATGGATTGGGAATGAACAGTAGTTGGGTTGGTAACAAAAGGAGAGGTAGTGACCTTCGTGTTAATAAGTGGTGAAGTAGAAGGGATAGGTACCCTTGAGCTTAGCAAAGGGGCATTAACCAATGGGTTGGGGTTGATAGAGGGAAGGTTGATAGAGTTGATGGTAGGTGCTCTAATGACAAGTGGAGTGTGATGGATTAATGGATGGGTTATTCCTAAAGTGGAGGTGTCATTGGTAGGGGTGGAAGGTGTAAGGGTAATGATTGGTTGGTTTTCAACTGTAGTGTCAAAAGGGTTAGTAGATGAAGATGCCTAGGTGGTTGAAGGTTGGGTAGTGACCATGGAAATAAGAATATCCCCCATAAGGCAGGATGGCATACCATAAGGAGGATCCTAAGATGGAGTTGAAATTGGGGCATGGTGAGGGGAGGTGTTAAGGTAGTACTAAAGGGAAACTGGGTTGTTGTCTAGAAAAGTGGTAAATTTTGTGTCTCCCCAGGAAAATACCTAAGGAAAATTAGGGATTCCTAAAGGATGAGGTGAGTCTTTTACCTCAAAGATGTACTTTATAGATTAAAAGGTAGAAGAGGTTGATTTGAGTGACAGGTTCTGCTCTACTAGGTTTCTTCACTACTGGTGAGTGAAAACCATACAAGAAAGGGGGAGTGAAAATAAGAATAAACTCACCACTCAAACAAGAAGAAGATAAGAAAAATGATCATGGTAACCAAGACACACACTATAAAGTATGTTAAGCCTAGAGGTTAGTTTTAATCTCACTTTTGGATTATGCCTTAGTTTATGAGAATGTGTGATAGAAGTTGGATTATAGATCAGGTCCTATAGAAGCAATATATGGTTGGTTTCAAGTTGTTTAGGTGCTCAAAAGAATATGTATTGGAATCAATACATGGCTTGGTATTGGGCCTACCCCCTCACTTTATAGTCTCACAGTGATAGGGGTGTCAGGTGCTTAGCCAATATATATTGATATCTAGAGTTTATACTCAACCATAGAGTTGAGTTGGTTCTCTCCTTGGTAATGACCCCTAAGAAGGAATTCTGAGAAAGGGTAAGGTGACTGCTAGGTGATGAAATCCCAGTCAAGCCTTGTCTCAAATCATTTTGATGCTTTATTGATTAAAGTGGTTTGGCTAGTGTGTGAAACAAAAGTGATGTTATGATAAGATTACTATGAATTAATTAAAAGTGAACTAATGTTAAAAGAAAGTAATGAATTTAGTTGATTTTAAGCCTAAAAGAGATTTTAGTTTCAATTGTGAGCATAGATAGAGAGAAGAGCATACAAATGCAAATAAAATATGAGTACAGACTTTAGGTCTCATTGAGCAAGCCATAATATTTTACTTAAATTTTGTTATTATCAAGAAGAAGGTAGTAAAATTGAAAATAAAAGTGGTGGTAGGAATACCTATTTTTTTGTGTGTGCATTGAATCAAAAGACTGTGAAGAGCTCCTATTTGGCTTGGGATGAAGACCTACAGATAAGAAATCACTAAAGTAAACTTGTTCGTTAGATAGATAGTTAGATGGATTACCTAGCGATAGCTAGATCGCAGAAGCTAGAATTTATTTAGGGGTTGTAAATCCACATGTTTTTAAATAATTAAGTTCACAAAACTAGGAATAAAATACTTGCATCAATAATCAAAAGGTACTAAAACTGAACACAAGAAAGATTGTTAAGAAAATAGACTAGAAATGATCAAATTAGTGACAAAATGATTAGTACTAGTGCTAATGGGTTGGGGTGTGATTTATAAAATATAAAATGGGTCTATGAATGATTAGAAACATATAAAATTAGGCTTGATTTAGGTTAGGTGGGTGAAAATAGCTTTCTATTTTTCACTACCATAGTGGCCATTAATGGTGAAGGTGACCATCAGTGGTCAAGCTGACCGTCAATGATTGAGCTGACCATCCATGGTTGAGTCAATCATCAGTGGTTACTATGTAAATTCTAGGTTGGTGAAACATTAAATAATAGGATTTGATAGATGGATTCTAGGAGATGGGTAAGCGATAAGCTGATTGCCAAATGGAAATAAAGTACATGAATATTGACAAATAAGTACTTGGCTTATCAAAAGTTAGTTAGGTGAGTGGTTGAAGCAATTAGCCTATTGGTGGAATATATCTTGATTTTGATAGAGTAATGGTACTTGAGGGATTGGTTGAGAGGTAATGATGAGTTAGATCTCAATAGGATTGTTGACAACACTTGATAACTCTAATGGTGATGATTGACCTACAAAGAAAACTCCTAAATCCTTGAGCTACTGATAATTATTATAAATGGATTTGACCTTCCAGGCCTCTCTCTCTTATAGGCACAAATAAGAGGTGGAAATGAAGGTGTAACTAGGCCATCTAAATATAAATTGTCCATGTAAAGGATTGTGACAAGATTTAGATGAGTTATATTTAGAAGAGGTTGGTGAAACTTGCATGTTTTGATTAAGGAGGTAGATCTTGACCATCGATGGTTAGGTGTCCCTAGGGTTGACCATCAATGGTCACCATAACTATTGACAGTCAAGTTCTAGAGAGAAAGGGTCTTGAAGGCCCAATTGAGTTAGTTTGGTAAAATTGAGTTTAGATGGGTTTGGTTAGGCCTAATTGGTATAGATTGGTCCCAAGGGGATCCTAGTTAAGTCTAGGGGGATTTTTGACATTCAAAAACATAGATGTGTAGATTTCAAGTGTCTACATAAGCAATTGACAAGATCTTACCTTTAGGACCAAAAACCCTAAACACACCTTATGACCTTTCTTATTTTACAACATCAACCAAAACTCAACTAGCATCCACCATGCTTCCTCTTGCTTATCAATTATCTACTTGAAGCTTAGATAAAGATACCCTAACCCACAATGTCTTAGAATAATGTGAAACTAGGTGTTGCCCACAAATATTCATATTCCTTGTCCTCCTTGGTCATCTAATATTGATAGTTCTTCTTCTTCTTCTTGGACTTAATAGAATAAAGATGCTCATCCACTACAATATTCTCCTTTTCTTTTAAGATTGGATTGATAATATATGGAGACAACATAGATTCATGACATACCTTTTCATATGAAGAAATAACCTCATCGATGGGCATCAACAACTGATGTTCTTTACATGAAACTTGCTAAACAACAACAGGATGTTTTCTTGGATCCATACATACCTTATAACTAGCCTCAATTATCACTTTGGTCTTTTCCTTGAGCTTGACTTGAATTGTCTTTTGATTCTCCTTTTCTATCTAGATAGATGGTACATTCTCTTGGCATTCTTGATCCTTATTCATATCTAATTCCTTTTTAACTTTAGCAAGTAGTTCACCTTGATCTTTTAGCTCAACTAAATTAGTTTTCTTGGTCTTTACTTCCTTAGAATTCCATACCAAGGATTGACCTTTCTTGAGAACTCTAAGATGTCCATGCACCTTCTTATGATTTGAGAGCTTGCTTATACAATATCTTGTAATATGACCAACTTGATGACAACTGAAACAAATAACATCATTCATACCTTCTACTTGATGAATATTATGAATATAAACAAACATACCATCTTGTCTCTTAGGTCCATTATTCTCAAACTTAACTATCTTTAGTCTCCATAGCTGTGTTAATCTTTTCCCATGCATACTAGGGCAAAATCTAGAAATATGTCCTATGTCATGACAATTATAGTAGATTAAATTATCCATACCTCTATCTAATCAAATTCTCTTCCTTCTATAGTTTCTTGCCTTATGACCAAACCTGTGACAAGTAAAATAATGAATATTATGTTGGGTGAATATTTTGTCGTCAACTAACTGATGACAAAATGGGTATATCAACCACAGCATAGGGAGATTTACACCATGAAAAGTATGGGTTTACCAGATATGGATGAAGTAAATCTCTCCTCTCATCAAGGGGAGGTTCCTTATAAATATTTACGTGCTGGATATATGTATATAATTAAGCAAAAAATAACACATGGGGTGGTATAACAACATCTACCTCTCTTTTTTTAGAGGTAATGGATAAAGAACAGAAAGAAGGATATTCTGATCCTTAGCTAACAACACTCCTCTTCTTTCAGGAATGGTATTAAACAGGGAGTAGAAGATCAACTGAAGTGACTAGGTCCACAAGAACACTCACGTAAGCACAAAGTCTTCCATAGCTTCTTTCACCGATCTAGGGCAGGTGTAACTGTAGAGTAAAATGAAACACAAAGTCTTCACCTGAAACTACAAAAGATAACCAAATCTCAAAGATAAAGGTAGCCCAAAGTCTATCCTCTACCTTTTAAAAGTGCTCTCAGATAATATTAACACACCCACTTTGCTTATTAAATTAGATAAACAAGAGATCATCAGGAAAGAGAACATAAGAAACTGTTTCCTAGACAACACAGATAACTTCAACACAAATTCTAAAATAAACCTGCTTCTCATTCATTTAACAAAATATGATTTACAAGTTTGAGCACAAAGTCTCAAAAATTGCTTTAATTTCAGCAGAATGCTTGCTCTCTATTTTTCCAAGATCATTTACAAATGAGTTCTCCACTATATATAGGGAGAAAATCCTCAAAAACTAGAAAATAATAAAATACAAAAATATCTCAGTCAAAGATGACTCATCTTTGACTTTGAGATATATTTTTGAAATATTTACATGTAATTACATCTTAAAAAATTGCATGCATTTTACACAAAATAGAAGTACATAATGAAAGAAGAAGAAAGAAGGGGGAAAATTCAGTTCTTGCTGCCAAATTTCTTCATATAGGCATCGTACATAGTGATGGATGCCTGAATTCCCATGCTGTCTAGCACAACTGTGTTCTTGGAGACGATCCTAGCTCTGATCAATGCATCCTTTAATGCTGTGATGGCCTTAATTCCCATGCTATCTAGCACAACTGTGTTCTTGGAGATGATCCTAGCTCTGATCAATGCATCCTTTAATGCTGTGATGGCCTTAGCATGACCAGTTAACCTGGATTTTAGATTTTCCAAAGTCAACTGGGTGTCTAAAATAATGTCCATAGAAGACATTGAGAAGGATTTTTCTTCAAAATCTCTCTGAATCATCTCTTTGAAACTCTGAATCATTTCTTCCACCGGGAGGAACTGATTGTCCTTAGAGGTTAGGTCACAAGGCAACTCTTCTAGTTTATTTAGCAGGCTTAGGTCACTCTTCTCACTAGCCTCCTTGAAAGCTTTGAGATCATCAATTAAATCTTTGAGTACCTAGATCCTAAAAATTAGTGACTTCTTGATCTCAACATAAGAGTCCTTGCTGGAGATGACACTGATAGATATCAAGGTGCTTTTCTTCAGATCCTTCATCTCTTTCCATTTGCTAAGATCCTTTTCAGAACTATCAATTTCCTGAGAGATAAGAGAGATAAAGTCATCTAACTCTGCTCTTGCCTTCCTCATCTAACCCATCCTTTCTGCAACCTCTGATAGAAAAGAAACTCCCTGAGTATGCATTTTTTCAATGTAGTCCTCCAGGAATTTTTCCTTCAAGTAAGTCTTCTCTACTTTTTAAATGATCGGGTCATCAACGGAGAAGGCCTCTAGAGTTACTGCTTCAGGGGGAAGAGTGAACCTTCTTATTACTACCGTTAGCTGCTCTGTCTTGGCCTTGTAATAATCTTTCACCTCTTTCTCTCGATCAAATTTTTGGACCATGATGTCCATAGCAGACTGAAGGTTTCTTTTCACACCTTCATGAGTAAATTTGCCAAGTTCAACATGAGAGATGGAATAGCTGCTCATTTCAAAACCCTCAAGGGTTGCGTCCTGTGGAGGCTTAGCAATTTCCAAAAATTTTTGCCCTTTTTTTTTGACCAATTTCGAGAGGATCTTTGGCCTCTTAGGAGCTTTAGCTTTCACCGGCACTATTTTGCCAAAGTCGAAGTCATTTGGAGAGATGGCCAACTTTTTTATTTTGGGGGTGAAAGCCATCATCCAAGGTGGGAGAGAAGTACCTGATGTGGCAATGGTTCCCTCAGCTGGTGTTACTGTGTCAGCTTCTACACTGCTAGTAGTGACAGTGGTCGTAGTTAGAGTAACTGGCAAAATTGTACCAACTACTAATTTTGGCTCTTGTGTAGGGCTTTCTACCAAGTTGAAAGAAGGAGATGATAAACTTGGAATGGACCCAGAAGAGTGAGGAGAACCTCCAAAAGTGCCCTAAGGATCGCCAAATATGACTTTGGAAGGAGAGGCGGCTCCAGAAGAGGGAACACTGATCGGAGAGATAAGAGAAGAGGGTACCACAGGAGACTGAGGGGGAGAAGGAGAGATTCTCTTGAGCGGCTGCACTTCTTCTTGTGAGAGTGGAGGTCCAGTGCTTGGTTGCCATGATGGTTGATCATCTATTTCCATTGGCTGGGTTGCCTATGTCTGAGGGCTCTGTTCTTCGGTTCCTTTTGCTGCCACTTCAGGCTCTTCAATAGTCTTTGGTTTCTTAGATAAAAAGATGATTCTAGGCTTGTGAGGCCTAGAAGGGGAAGGTACATCACCTTTGTTTTTGGTTATATTCTCTACCTTTTTCTTCATCTCTACTTGATATTTAGCCTCTGATTCCGTGGTGAATTCTCTTAGGATGATCCCTTTGGCTACTAACCAATCGTTGGTGTTAGCCAATATTGGTTCAAATCTTTTTCTTAGAGAAGTCAGCTCTTTCTGAGACCACTGAGTTGGAGGAAGAGGGGAACCAACAACCTTTATGGCCAGGTATCTGCTATTGATAATATTTCCATCATCGACCAGACTGGAGGGGATCTCTGCAAGTCTCAGATATTCAATCTGGTCTAAGGTCAGCCTGTAATAATCCATTTTCTTGATTTCTTTAGCCATCCTCAAGTTGATCCAGATATCTTCAATCATGGGCTCATGGAACTGAGTCTTCCACCTAATTTTATCCTTGACTCCCCTATAGTTAAATTTTTCTCTTCTCTTGAATGGTTTTAGAGTGACCATCTGCATTTCTATTTCCATGACCTTGGCTTTAGCTGCTGTTGCAATGGAATATCTACCAATTTTGATTAGAAATTGAAAACCTGGCTTTTTCAGCTCCATTTGTTTGGTATGCATGACAATCAATTATTGGCAAAGTTTCATTAGAATCAGTTTGTCAGAAGGGAACCTAGGGAGCATATAGGGGTAGCCTTGGAAAAAGCCAACCCAAAGATAGCAGAAGGTGGGGAATTGCAGTAACATGCACCCGTAATCATTGACGACTACCCAAGCCTCATTTGATACTCTCTTTTACTCAAGCTGAGGGTCGAAGAGACATAGAAATGTGGTGAAAAAGGCATCATTTACCCTTTTAAAATGATAGGTTGACCCTTACAGAGTTAGCTGAGGGTAATATGAGTACACTGGGGTCATCTTTCTATCCCCCTCTATGGTTAAGCCCAAAAAAGTTTGCATTGCAGCAGCTATGTACACAAGGTACAAAGTCATATAAAACTTGTAAGAAGTTTGTACCTTGGTTAACTGCTCATGGAGGGCATTATTGATCTACTCTCCCCAAAAGATGACCTATTTACCTTAGAGGATGATTTTGATGAATGGGTACATCCATTCATGGAACAGTGAAGAAGATGGGAGGCCTCATACTTTGTTGAGAAGGGTGATCAAGTCACCAACCTCCTCAATGAAGTCACTCCTCAAAAAGTTCCATGACCATTTGGATAAGTTGGTCTTGGGGGTCTTCAGCCATTTGTAGTTCATCACTTTCTTTGCCCTCTTAGGGTCTTTGTTGTATTCCTTCTGGGCGTCCACAAAGTCAATCTTGGTTACTTCAGTGGCTGGAGGGCACATGAAGACCTTATCGATGAATTCAGGATCCAGTCGAATCACTCTATTGCCAATGCCATCTGAGACCGACCTGGTCTCTTTGTTGTAGAAGCGGGCACATTGGAAAACAAACTCTGTATGATGTGCTACCACCAGAAAAGTGGCCACTAGGTGGATGTTGCTCTCGACTATCCTCTTCATCCTAGTGCTTGGATTCGTCACCTTCATTTGTGCTATGAATTTGGCCATCTCTATGTGGCCAATTTTGGTGTCCCAGACGTCATCGACATTTGAGGATACCAACGTGACTGGGAAGATGCCCTGATATTTGTATTTCATGGTCTTTGCCTTTTTCAAAGATGTTTCAGACATGGGAATTAGTTTTAGTCAGATAGGTGTTGATGAGCAAGAGTTCTCTGAAGGTGCTGCAGACATGATTACGAGATTAGAGGAAAGTGGATGAATGGGGAAAATACAATTTAAGTGATCATGGTCAATGGAGGTCACTTAAAAAGGCCAGGTTAGAAAAAGGACCAAAAAATGAGGAAGAAAGGGAAAGAAAAAGTCAACGCAAAAAATCCTCTGGAGTTAGGAAAATCCAGAGGAGGGATGCACGGGTAGTAAAATTTAATGCCCCTACAGGTTAGAGTAAAAGAGTGTAAGGGAGGAAAAATTTACCGCCCCTACAGGGATGGCCTGCACAGGTGGCAAATTTTGTCACCCTTAGGAGGCAAAAGAGGAGAAGGTAGGGGTTGCAAAATTCACCGCCCCTGCAGTTTGGAAAAGCAAGGGTAGGGGTGGTGAATTTCACCGCCCCTACATACTAGAAATGCTTTGGCAGTGAAATTTGCCACCGATGCGCATTGGGTAAGGAGTGTGCATGAGCGGTAAATTTCACCACTCATGCATGAGAGAGTGAGCGCGAGCGGTGAAATTTGCCATCCACAAAAATGAAGAATGGGGGTGGGGTGAAGCCGGGACACAGGGGTGGCAAAAATCACCACCCTTGTTGGCTTTGGGACCAAACTCGTGGGGGTACGGGTGGCAAAATTTGCCATCCGTGTGGGTTTGAACAAAACCATGGGGAATAGAGAGGGATGGCATTTTTTAGCCGTCCCAGCAGGAAGAAAGGATTTACAAAAAATGATAAACAAACTAATGAATAAAAGGAAAAACAAATGCAAAAAATGAGATCGACTTGGGAAATCGCGTGTGCCACAAGCTTGAATCCATGAAAATGTGCTTCAAATTGCTCATCAGATGGTCCAGACATAGAAGGCAAGAGGAGAAGAGGAAGCAATAAGAAGAAATGGGGTTCAAATCAGTTTATATGGGGTGAAAAACAACCCCAACAACCCACCGCGTGCAGTAATAAATGCTGCACATGGAAAATGAGGCATGCTTGGGTGATAAAATTTGCCGCCCTTGCATGTTTTGGTGTGTCTAAATTTAGTGGCGGCAAATTTTGCCACCCTTGCAGGTTAAGATGCAGGGGCGGCAAAATTTGCTACCCTTGCTAGAAAAAAATGTAGGGGTGGCAAAACATTGCTGCCCTTGCTTGACAAAGGTCGAAATGCACTAGTGGCAAAATTTGCCACCCATGCACAAAAAGAGGAAAAGCCCAACTCAGGAAAAGGCAGTCCAAAGAGGAAAACTCTTGGTCACAATGAGATCGTAATTACTCTCACGTTCTTAGGCCAAGTCGAGAACGAATTCAAAATCCATCTCGAAAACAAACTTAGAGAGACAAAAGATGAAATGGACAAGTTTCGTAGGGGGGTTGTTCCCAAAAATGGGCTAAGCTGATTTTGGAAATGACATATTAAAAAGTATTTCATACCTCAAGACACTTGGCTTCCTAATGGATCTTTTCTTATTGATCTTTGTGCTTGCATCCTTCTTGTCTTAAGTTGACCTCTCTTTCTCTTTCTCATTATTATTTTCCTCGACAAAAAATTGCTCATGCTCATCCTTTAATGAATATATCTTGGTCTTAAATTAAATGCTTTCATCCTCTTTAGCTCTCATTCTTGAACTTGTAGCCTCTAGCTAAATTATGAGAATTTGGATAGTCTCCTTATCCCTCTTAGCTTCTTTAGCCATGTCATCTTTCAATCTACATGATTTATCTTCCATAATATTTATATAATTAATATCAGACTTCAACTCATCATGCTCACCTTGATTTGAACTCAACTTGGCATTTGTCTCTTCTAACTAAGTCTTGAGATGTTTTTATTCTTCCTCTTTTGAACTTAGATTGTCTTTGTAATCCTTAACTAATCCTTAAGATCCATAATGGTCATCTTATCTTCTTTGACTATTTAACATATTCCCTCAACCTAGGTTTTAAAAAGACTTACCTTTTCTCTTTGTTCCATCAATACCTTGGCTTGTTTTTGAAGAGCATTGAATAATGACGTTAACTCTAAATTTTCTTTCCTCAACTGCTTAGCCATATTGTACCTTGAATCACCTTCAAATGGTTAAACTTTCAAATAAGGTCCTACTTTGACACCAATTTTTAGAGGTATAATCACTGAGAGGGAGGCAGTGAATAAGTTATTCTAGATAATCCAATTCAATTCCCAACTCTTGAACATTTATCATACATCAACTTGATTAAGTAACATAAACATGAAAACACATGCATCTAAAACATACATAAGAGCATACATCATATGAACACATCAAATATGTGGGAAACCCTCTTTGGGGATAAAACCCACTGAACCTTATAAGATGGAATATAGTCCTAAAATGACAAGATCCAAGTTTAGACCAGTACCAAATAATCAAGGAGAACCGACCCCTTAATTTAGTCAAGCACCCACTTAAACTTTAGCTAGATCCAACTAGAAAGGAGGCTACAACCCCCTAGACAACCAAACACCAACTTAACTACCTCTAATATAATCTCCACCTCTGATCTGATTTCTTCTACACCTAATGATGGACTTCTCTTACTTACACTCTTTCCCTTTAAACACACACAAATTTACATACACAAGTAATGCATCCAAAATACCCTTTTTGATCACTATTCACTTCTAAGCACATACACAATAGAAAAACCTATAAAAACTCTATCAAAAAATCAAAAACATGACTTGTACGTCATGCACACACTCCTCAAATTTCTCAACTCTTCAATCCATCCACTAAGCACACTCACTCAATCAAACTCTAGGGTTTACTCACTTAATCTGCCTCTTATAGGCTTATTAGGTCTAATGACCTATGTGTTCACATTAATCAACTTGATTAGATAAATATGGATAATCCTATTTACTCTTTGATGGTCCTCATTGACCTATACCTTCTCTTTCAAAGGTTCCTTTGCTTAATATCACATCCACTCTACTCTTCTCTCTTAAGTCTAGAAACCATTACCTTGATCTCCATTATTTATAGAGTCTTCATGAATATCAACATTTAGGTCACCCATAATACTTGATTTAACCCTTAAGACATATAACATATCTCAATACCATCCTCATAGGTTGGTCATAACAACTATAGGTCACACTTAAGTAGCTATGCCTTTCAATTATGCCTTAATAGCCTTTATAGGTCTCATGGAGACCTATTCACCCATTTATTACTTCATCAAACAAATTAAGAACATAATATCATTGTTAAACACATGAGTCCACTCCATATGACCTCTAAGACATATTCAGATGATTACTCCTACTAAAACACTTTTCTACTAAATCACAAATTGCTCAAACATTATTCTATACATAGAAACACTATGAATGAACAAATAGTCAACTTTGAAGCTCAATAAATTTGATTGTACAAACATTTAGAATTCTAACCATATTAATGGATGTGCCTTGAAGTCCTTTAAAACTTTAATTTTTACACCACCATGAAAATCATCTTGGATCAAAAGATATAGCTCAAAACCTATGCACTGGTTTTCCCTCATTAATTTTAATATTCAAATTCCAATAGTCATTGTTTGATCACTAAACTTAAAGCACCTTAACCTCATCTCATGCTTCTTAGAAACTATGGATAAATATGCATCATAAATCTCCTATGATTATCCTAGAATTTATCTTTCAATGCTCACTATTGATCTTAGATCAGAGCTCTCACGTTTATGCCACTTGGTAGTCTTGCATGCCTTCTAAGTACTTTGTTGACATTTTGACTTAATATTCACATTAGATCATCACTGACAAGATCATGTGCTCTATTAGATCTTCATCTGATAGTCCCCACTCTTGTGCTACTTGGCAGTTATACGTGATCTTATTAACTATTTGACTTCATGTGCTTTGTTGGATCAAAACTATATGATCATGTACTCACCATTGATTTATCTTGACTATTTGATCCCAAACTTCAATGTAGTTAAAATTGATAGTCTTTGGCCCATCACATTCTGCAAGATCAACTTTGAAGATTTATAACTTGAGCTAGAAAATACTTCAAGAGTCCAAATATTCAGGGTACCTTTTTGGTACTATAGACAATATTCCATGAAATACTTTGACCTCGATTGACTTTCTGAGTACCTATATTAAATGCATAAACTTGTTGGTTTAGTCATATTTATATGATGTGTAGTGATGATATATCTTATCTTAATCTAGAATATGCATATTTATTTTTATAAATGATTAAGTGACACACTAGAGCTTCACCAAGACATCTATAGATGTCTCATAAATTCTTTATCCTTATAAACCTACATATGTGTTATATATTCTCCAAGCTATCAAACACAACTTATTTGTCATTAATGCATTCATATCTCATGCTCTCTTTGACATCAATGACCATGATCAACAACTCTATCTCTCTTTTCTTTGAACACCATTGTAAAATTGGTTGATTTTCTTGAGCTACCAAGAAAGTTGATTGGGAAACGAAGAAGGTTTTCTGCCTGTTTGGACTTATAACTCCTTCCAAAGTATGGATTTAACTTGGGGAAGGTAAGAGGAGAGATACCACATTTGAAACCCTTTCAAATGAGCTCACAATTTCTTCTCAATCTCATAAACCTTCTTGAACTACTTCTTTGGTGAAGAATAAGACCAAAACATGCATTGTAACTACCAAAACTGATCTTATCTAACTATTTCCTTCCATTTATGATGTTGAATGTGCTTTTAAAAGTGTCTCTTGTATGTAAAAATTATCATTTTATTTTGAATCCACTTAAAAAGCCTTATAATACATTGGCAAGGTATGCAATTCCTTTAAGAGAGTTAATACAATCTATTTCAAACTAATTAGGCCTAAAATCATAATTATTGTTTTGATGTGTGTCCATGTCATTCTAAAAAATTGTATTTGGACTAACCTAGACATCCATGACTCTTGACAATGAAATCCTACACAAGGAAAAGATAGAAACAAACATAGAATCGTAACCCCTCATTACCTTAATTTCTCCAAATCTAACTTAATCTTTCCAAAAACATGTCATCGAATTATAATGAAAGGGATTAGTGACAAGACTAGGGGTTTTGATTCACTCTTCTTGACTACACCTTATAAGAGGCCTTGAAATGACCAAATACACTTGATAATACATCTTTTTATGACAAAGCCTATCCAATAGATCAAGACTGAACTCTCAAAAGGCTATCAACAAAGTTAAACAAGTCTATAAGTAAAGTTTTGAATTGTACTCACTCACGGTGGCTAATTTTTAGCTAATAGTTACATTCATAGATTATACATATGTCTTATCCTTTTAAGGTGAGGTAAATACAAATTCTTATATTTCCCTCACCTCAAAGGGGAGCATATTAATGGGGGCATGTCATAGAGACATGTTATCCACACTTGGAATAGTTTTTAGATTATAGTGGGGGCATGCTTTAGAAGCATGTTCTCCACATTCATTCAATATAATACTTATATTAGTTTTCAAATTATAGTGGGGGCATGATTTGGAAGCATGTTATCCACACTCATTTAGTATGTGGTACTTATATTAGTTTTTAGATTCAACAAGGGCATGTCATATGGGCATGGCTTCCACACATTCATAGTTTTTATATTTAGTGGGGGCATGTCATATGGGCATGGATTCCACACATTCATTATTCTCAGATTTAGTGGGGGCATGATTTGGAAGAATGTTATCCACACCTATTTAGTATTCAACATCTCTAGATTATAGTGGGGGAATATTTTGGAAACATGTCCTCCACATTGGTACTTATGTCAGTTTTTATATCTCTTAATATATAGTGGGGGTATGCTTTGGAAGCATATTCTTCACATTTACACAATTATTTAAATTTGCCAAAGTACATAGTTATATGAATCAGATTCATAGTTTTGGTAGAATTATATACACTATTATTATACATAATTTCAACATGAGATAGATCTAAGGTTTATATAATTACAACATGTGCCTAATATTTCAAAATCAAAATTAGTTTCAGATTCTAAAACTCTTTTATGGATTGTGTTTTACCCTTTTAGGACTTAGTGAATGTAAATCCTATGTTGTTAAAGGATCTAAGTATAGTAAATCAGGGTAGAAATAATTAATAAATACATCCACTAATTTGTTATAAAATTGACCTAATTTGACATTTTTAAAAATAGTAATAAATAATGCAAATAATAACTTAGCTAGAAAAAAACTAAGATGAATGATATAAAATATAAAAACTAAGACAAAGATTGGTCTGAGTATTGCAAATAGGATCCAAGTGTCAAAACCCATCTCAGATAGTAACACCATAATTTGATAATAACATTATGTGGCACTAGTGCCTATGTTTTGGTGGTAGTGTCCTTTGTACGAGACTATCTTGAGCTTTTAAGTAAAGCAATGTCTAGATTTTTAAGGTCTATCCCTGCATATATGAGTTCTAAAACCCTATAGATTGCTTATTTTAACTGATTTTATGAGCAAACCCGAATCCTCCATATTACTAGTATATTCAATTGATACAAACTAAAAGTGTGTTTGTTAGTGGGGTAGGCTGTACATCCTCAACACCTCATTGTGAATAAATTTTCCTACATACCAATACTCTAAAAAGGGATTAAGCCTGATGTAGTTCTCATCACTTAAGTGTTGTGAAATTATAAATGAAGCTAGTATGATTGTTGAATTGAGTTATTTGAATGTGCTTGAGATAGAAAATTTGAGTAATCTAAGCTTAAGAATGTTGTAGATGGTAGTATGTAGAATTAGGACAATATAAGGATTGATAAAATTAATTGTGCATAACTTGTTATGAGTTTACCTATGTAAGTTTCATCTAATTTCCATCTAGTGGTTAGAGGGCTAAAATTCATGTATTTATACTATTATGGTGCTTGTGTGGATGCTAAAAGTGGTCTAGGCTGATCTTAGGAGGTCTAAGATTTAAAACAATATCTATTTTTGAAAAGAGGAGGGAAATGATAGTAGTGTCATTATTTGGACACTAGCACCATGTGGTGCTATTGTCCCTATTATAGCACTAGTGTCCAAGTGGTAGAACACTAGGTATGATGGCCTAAGATAAAAGAATAAAGGTTTAAGACTGATTTAGGGATGACTAAGGACTCTTATGGCCCACACAAAGGCTGGATAAGTGTGAAAATAGGATCTAGGATAGGTCTAGGTCTAAGCTATGGATATGTGGTCTTAATTATAGTCTTAGCACTCAAGTATAACTTTTAGGTGATTATATTTCCCCCCTTTTATTCTAAAAATGTAGCGAAGCCAAATAACTAGGGTAAAGGAAAAAGAAACGTACCTGAACTGACCTAAGACGTGAAACTTGTAAAGTTGGGTTTGAGTATGTGAAGCATGTTCCAATGCATGTCCTATAAGTGAAACATGCATAGATCAGTCCTTAATTAAGAGATATCAAAATCAAAGACAAAACTGAGTAAGGAATTAAACTAAGTAAAACTATGTAAAGGGATAAGAGAGTGGAAAAAAATGAATACACCTCACTGGGTATGTGAACCAATGCAAACACTTGGTGACAACTTATGTGTGTGCATGTATATAATGATAAATTAGTGAATAAATTAGATTGAGTTGATGGCTTATTCAATCCTCATGTGTGGGTGGCTCAATAACTCAATCCAATTTTGACACCATCATTTCCCACCCCTGCTTGGTGGATTGTGACCTATGAATATCTTGGATTGGACTTATGGTGTGTCCAACCCTCTCATGTAGGTGGCTCAAGAACTCAAGTAGACTATGACTCCATAATTTGTAGTGAATTTAAGACTAATTATGAAGTGTTGATTGGCATTGAATGGTTGGTCTATTAAAGAACATAAGATTCCTATGGTCAACATTCGTATGAATAAGTTTACCATTTACCTATGGTATCAGTACGAGAAATAATTTTTGGTAAAAAATTATTATCTCCTTTTCCATAGTGTTCTCACATTTTAAACCAACATCGTTATATATCTAACACTTTCTTGAAACAAAGCCCAAGGCCCAAAACAATTTCCCATGGGATGGGTAGAATAATGCCATAACATGAATTACAAATAAAAAGGTACCAATTACCTTTATTTATTAAAATATCTAACCTCTATTATAGGGGAGGCTCATTCAATTTTTTGGAATTTAATTGCATAATATCTTCTGGTTGTTTCATTAACTCACCCAATAAGGAACATCATCATGTGTAATAGGTATGGGGATATCACTATCAGACATGCGATTTCCCTCTACATTTGAGAGTGGTAGTACCCTCATGTGATGGGGTTTTTTAAGGTTCATACATATTTTAAACCAAATAACATAAAAGAGATAAAAATGAATGGAAAAAAGGTAAGAAACCCACAAGAAATTAAATCTAGAGGACATCTCATATTTATCAAGAATGGAAAAAAATGGATGGAAATATATCCTCTCACATGTAAATGACAAGGATAAAAAACATATGTAATGATATCAAAAATATTACTTGTAATCTTAAAATATTATCTTAAAGCAGAGTTTATATATGTGACATAAAATTCACACCTTGGGATTCACAATGCAAAGTTTATGAATTCTAAGAGTTTACATATAAACTAAAAAATACAAGAATTTAATATGTTTCTCTATTTATAGACAATGAAAAAACTTTCATGAATGAAAAATATAAAACACCCACACTTTCAATAATTTATTCTCATACATTTTAATCACATTCCATTAACAATCTTTGGAAGAGTACATACAACAATTAAAATTGCAGCAAGCCATGTTACTATAGGATATCATTTTCATTTATTTATTTATTTGGGTTATTTCATACATAGATTATTCCTAAAATTATGGAGTCATATTTATTAGGTATCATAGGGAGTTAAATTTTACTACATGAATATGAGTAACTCCTTTGACTGGTTATTCTGGTTATGGGAGTTACGTTCTTATTCTTGGCTATTTGACCATTTTTCATGGAGGAGTTACTCATGTACTCTCCTATTTATACACTAGTGTGTGTTGGATATTTGATTCTTTGTTTTTTCAATGGTTCTCATTTATGATTTAATTCACTTTAAACAAATGTTTATGCATTTGATTGTATTTTTCTTGTTGGACCCATGTATTCAATTGATCCAAAGATCTTGGTAAACTCCCCGATATGGTATCAGATCCATTCTAATATTTTTATGGCAGGTTTATTTGTTGTTAAATTTTAATTTTGAGTTTATTTTTAATGTGTTATAGCCAAAGTTTTCACCCTTGGAGAAGGTTGTTCAGACCTCTCCAAATTTGGTTAAACATGGGATTACTCCTAGACCTGTGGGTAGTCTATAATATGAGTAAACCTCTAGATTGAAGGGATAACTCCCATTGATAAATAAATTAGGATAAATTTAAATAATATATCACTTGATTTATTTAAAAAGGGGAGAAATAATTTAATTAAATGTAACTATATTGGTGATGCACCAAACTTTGTTGACCACTACCACACATTGCACAATACACTAAGACCTACAAGACAACATGAACATACACACATCCTAGAATGAAACTATTGCATCAATGATTTGTAGAAGGGTAAATATTTTTAAGGCTAAGAGGGAACATAATAGACTCATGATGACACCAAATTAAACCTACAATAGAGAAACAACCACATGAGGCAAGATAAATAGGACACGAACAAGGTGATACACATCTACACTTGATAAAATCAGCCATTTAGAGATTTATAACTTAATGTAGTTATATAATGAGGTAAAACATCAAATTTTTTATTGATAATAGGTATAAAAATGAGTAGGGCTTTGCCATACCTAGGTGGAAAATCCCTTTCAAAGCCAAACTGGCTCAATATATAGCACAAGTGTGAGAGAGAGGAAGTGTGTAAGAGAGATATGGTAGACAAATGTAAAGTGAGTTAAAACAAGAAGAGGAGTTCAAAAAATATTATAATATACTTAAAAATGCATGTGTAACTCATATTCATATTCTCCAGCTCTCTAAGTGGTGTGGGAAGTTGAAATGCATGTTTGATACCATGACTAACTTCTTGAAACTCTCTTTCTTCTTGACATGTTGAAAGACAAGTGGAATTATTTGTGGTAATATATTTTTTTCCTACATGTTTTATCTGATCTTGACACCTCTCAACTAACCTCAATAGGTTTTCTTTGACACATCACCCCATTCTCTTGCAAGGTGTCTGGAAGGCTCTTCATCTCCTTAGGCTTATTTTGCACACAAGTGTGAAAACTTGGTTTTAGTTACTTTAGATAATCTAAACTTAATGTATAGACTACTAAAATCATATTTGACCTTAAAAAATATATTTTGAGGCCTCAAACTAGCCCCAATAGGTCACTTTCTACCAAAAGCCCCAATTAGGTCTCATTCTTTGTAGCCTTTTTTTTCTATTTTTCTCCTTGTGTGGGAGTTGTACAAATGCAATTGACAAAATAAAGGAATATTTTAGGACCCTATATTTCCTTACAGGTTCATACCAGATTTTATGATTGAATCTAAGTAGAAGTCTACTTTTTATGCCTATCTCTTCTGCCAATTAGGCCTAATTAGGCCTCTAGGCCTAGAAAGTCGATTTTGGCTCTAAAATCCTCTTTCACTTGTGAAAAATTTGGGTAGTGTGTGATTCACTTTATCCATGCTAATAAAAATCTCCATGTCAATTTTGGGCTTCTATAACATTTTTCTTATAACCAAACCATGAAATAGCAAAAAATAAGCCCTTTACAAGCCTGTTTGGATTGCCTTGGAAAATGGAGTTGGTTTAGTCAATTTCAGGGGTTATTGAGAAAATTTATTGATTTAAGGAGATGAAATAAGTCCTATATGACCTACTCACATTGGTTTAAAGTATCTTGCTCCCCAAAATCCCTATAAAACACCAAAAAACATACAAAATAAGGGATTTATGATAATCTATATAGCAGTTCGTACATCTCCAGTACATGTGAAAAACCTAATTGGAGTCATAAAAAAAATCCAATAGGAAGTATGAGAAATTTTTTTCATTAGGGGTGATTTATAATTCAATCTCTACAAACTGGTCATTATAGCTTTCCTAGGTAGCCTAAAGGTGCCTCAACTTCTTAAAGATGGTTCATAAAGATGGACATATGAATAATCCTACCAATTTAATAAAATTTAAGTACATTAGGGTGGTTAACTTCTAATATGAGCAAAATGTCCCATGAAAATCCTCCTAACCATACCAATCAAAGCAAGATAGTCTTTTGGCTAGAATCAAGCGTTCTATGAGGTCTGAGCAAGTTTTAGGTCTGTAGGTGGTGCTATTGAGTGTAGTTTGAGCATAGAAAACATAAATGGGGTATGATAAACATACCGTAACCTCTTTTAATGGTTATAAAACTTCATTGTTTCATTAAAACTCTATTGCATCTCAATGTTCTAGGCATAGGGTTTGCATACAAAACTAATTTTCATACCCTAGTTCACTGTATTATTTCATTTCTCTTTGTCAAGAGGATTATGATTTCATGGAATGTTTGATAAAGTTTATTACCATATATTCAGGGTCTTAATTCCATCTAAAACTCACTTCCCACTCACCACTTCATCTTTAAGATTAACTGCCTGACAGGACTGTATGTGTGCTATGACTATTAAAAGTTACAACAGGGTCTATTTATGTTATTTTTGTTGACTATGTCTGAGGATCATGAAATAATTTACAAAAATTATACCATTATATTCAAATCCATTACTCTCTCTCAGACCTTCTTACATTTTCCATTCAAGTAAACATAGATTTATTACGACTAGGCATGTTGTAGGTTTTATGTATTGGTTGTGTGTGTACAAAATGACCTTAGGACCCTTTTTGGTCACTTTCCCTACTTTCAATGACTTAATAAATTTAATTCCTTTCCTAACCTTCAAATAATTATACTATACTATATCTCATGTTTTGAAAACCTTGGTCATTCAATTAAACCTACATGTGGTGAACTGCTTATTGGTGTAATTGGGACTGCGACTACAAACTAGTGTCTTAGGAGTCCTTATTGTAACACCAAACCCTCAAATTCAAATTATGTTTTTGAGATAACTAAATTCCCAATTCTAATTATTTAGAACTTATGTTCTTTCATTATCATTGCTATCCCAAGGCCAATCCTTTACTAGGTTGATTATGTGTGCACATTAAGATAATTTGACTATTATAGGTCCTTCAAAACTATCCCAAAACCCTTTCATAGATTTTTATCATTTTTTATTGTGTATTAAGAATATTATAAATGTATTCAAGGTTTTGAGCTCAATTCACTATCCAAAGCACACCCTTCACCTAGTCGGTTGTAGGTGTATGTTGAAGGGTTTGAGTGTAGTTTTGAAGTGTTTAAGGCTTTTAAACCTTTAATACAATATAAAAAACCTTTGAAAGGATATATCCTAGTATTGATAATGTTTTAATACCTATTTAATACCTTTAAGTTTCCAAACCTTAGCAACATGATGGTTCAAGGCCCATTTTTTGTGTAGGCTGGCTATAGGTTCCTCACTCAGACAATTGACTATGTATGAGTTTACCATGCCATCTCATAGTGACCAAAACTATACATATTTTAGTTAATACTTAATTACAACTCAAATATCCCTTCAATATATTTACAACCTCTATATTCTCTGCTTCTACCTACAATCCTGTAAGTGACTATCAAGGAAAATATGACTGTGTATTAGGCCTTTATTTCAACTGCATAATTATCACTTAGTGATTATAATTCAATGTATAATCCATTTAGAGTCCTTTATTACTTTATTACCAACTCCATATACTACTTATGGACCTTTCAAACTTGTTGTTTTCACTACTTCCACACACAAGATCTTATAGATGATTATTTTAGGGTAGATGACTATGTTTTAGCCCTTTCAGGTCTTTAGACCAATCCCTAATATTTAAAATAAATATATATAATTTTTTTAGTTCCTTGAGGTCCTTTTAATACTTGTAAAGACTCCAAAATTCCATTATCAGTACTATCTAAAGCCCATTCTTGATTGGCTATAAGTGGTGTTTATTGTAGTTTGATTGTATTTGATCTTTGATTACTTGTCATCAACCTCCTATTCTTCAAGTTCTTTGAGACTTTTGTTAGTTCATGAATTGTTCAATCCTAGATCACCACTATTTTCTCATGCTTGGATAACCTTCAAGACATATTGACAACCTTGGGTTTCTCTAAGTGATATACCTATAAGCATGTTGAAGTTGAGGACTGCAACATTGGTGTTTGGGAGTTTTATAGACTACAAATGAACATTATGACTCAAAAAACATCAAATTTATTGTATCAACACATCTATAATTAGGTAAAAACTCTCAAATTATTTAAAAAACACACTCAAACTCAGCAAAACACCCTATTATATAGAGACACACAAAGCATAGTCTTAAGAAGTGAATGAAAGAAGTGGTTATAGAAGCTTGTACAGAATAATTAAGTGATCAAGAATACTATAAATGGATTGAGAGGGATTTATAAGACAATGGAGAAACATTCTAATGAACCAAAACACCTAGATAACTTAGAAACTCAGAAATTTGACCAGTCACTTGTAGACAATGTACAAAAGGAAAATTACTTACCAAAAGACATTCACAAGTGCCAAGAAGATGGGTGAATTATTTTGAGACATATAAAGACATTATAACTCATCCCAACTAGTTTCAATCATCTAGATCATCCACACTTGCAAACTTAGCTTGTGAGGTTTTGAATTCTTAAAAATTAGTTTGGGCTCTTAGAAATTGTTCATAAAGATAAGAGAACCAACCCAATGAACAATGAAAAAAATTAGAATCCCATAGGGGTACCAAAGTTTATCCAAAATCTTAGCCTCCAAATCTAACCATATTGCCTATATTATCTTCTTGAAGTTGGCCTTCACTAGCTTGTGAAGGGGATGATGAGAAAGAGAAGAAGGTTTATGCAACTATTGAACTCTAAACCTATTTAATTGCTTGTTCCTAACCTATAGAAGATGAAAGGACACTCTTAAACTATTTTCACTTGCACATGACTTCCAAAAGTCCATACAAATTCTCTTAACTCCCCAAAATAGTGTTGAAGTACAAGAATCTAAATTTATCTGAAAAGTTGATAGGTGTGGTAGTTTATTAAATACTCTAGGATATTTTAAAGGTATCTTTTACACATTTTTAAGTTAGGTAACTTTGAAAAACATAAATATTATCTAAAATCACCCTTTTCACACATTTTCAACACCTTAGAGTTAGCAAATGATTCTAAAACTTTATAAAAATTCATGAAACATGATGAAAAGATGTTTTAGACATGAAATGACATTAATGAACCCATAATAACCTATGAAAAAACTTGACCATGACTTATTTCCTAATGACACCCCTAGATCACTATATGACCAAAATATGACTTTACCTTAACTTCTCCAAACTAACCTTAAACCATGTTAAAAAGGTTAGATGAAGACTCTAGGGACCATATAAGTATGAAATGAACACATAAAAAGTCCATGGAAAATTTTAATTTATATAGGGGTGATAAATTTGACTTAGGGTGAAATTTGGTCAATATAATATACTATGAGACATTTTTTAGAGGGTTTTTTAAATGATATTTTGTGAGTATGTAGCACTTTAGTCGTGTATAATTGACAAACTCAGACCTTGGTTGTTCTTCTTAGTTCTACACTCTCTTTGCTTATATAAGCCTCACATATAATCTATCTTATGCCCCTTGTCCTATCTCTTAGTTTGACTAGCCTTATATTGATGACATAAATATTTTATCTTACCTATAATTTTAAAAATGTACTTATCTTACACCTCTATAAGTTTTGATCATGTACTTGTTTTAATACTCCTTAGACACTAATGTCTAGGATAGATAATGTTGTTGATGTTACTATCCTACCTTGACACAATATTTTGTTGCCCTAAAGCCATCTAATTTGAAAATAAAATGTATCTTAATGGTTGGCCTAAGTGATTTAATGTGAATTATTACTCAAAAGTGATTGATATAAATATAAAATCAACCCTCACTCATTCCTCACCTACAAAACCTAAAAATTAGACTAAAGAGCACTCAAAGAGCATTCAAATGAGCAAATATTCCCTATTTATTTTTATTTCCAAATTAATCATATGGACTACACATATATAGGTCTAAATTACTAAAGGAGTAGCCTAAGATCTTGATATTCCAAGTTGCAAGTTATGTCACTATTGTACTTTACACACATTTTATGATTCACACACAAAACAACACATAGGGGAGAAATACGAGTTAGAGGACCTCTTCTAGAGTTTTAGCTATGTAGGAAACACCCTTTGATAGTGGGGTCATTGGGTTCAACTCAACACCATGTACCCACTAACCTATTTTCCCCAAGGTCACATTAAAGATGGAAAGCTAGTGTTTTGCCATTTCATAAGGAGCAACAGTCCATGACCTAGATCTAAATACACCAAAATGAAGGCAAAGCAAAACTTAGAAGCATCTAAGTGATTGCATCATATTTCACTAGATATTTAGTACATGACACTATCATTCGACTCAGACAGTAGCATCTACATAACATTCCAAGGATGATGTAACTGTCTAGATAGGTAGAGGCACCAAATCCATAATCTAACAATTATTTAAAAAAAGTATTCCCACTTGATTTCAAAATGTTCTAGATCCAAAACTACATTAACATCAAAACAAGTTAAGTATTTCCCTTCTTTGTCATTTTTATATCTAACCTAATTATACTTTCCATATTTAGACTATCTCAACATAATAAATTTAGTGTATGCTTATATCTAAGTTTAGCATTTAATTAGCATATTATATATCTAATTATCACCCTTGTGCCATTTTATTTATATATTTTTAACCCTAAGCTTAAAGTGAAAATAACCTCCATATTTCATTTTAGGGTTAAACATTTGGTAAACCTGATCTTTGAATAACAAACCCTAGGATAAATTAGGGTTTTTTTTATTGCTGTACTTTGTTGTAAATTTTAAACTTATCATTTGTGAAACAATGGAAAATTTTAGTGCAAAAACTTGATTCTAAATGGAAGATTAAGAAGCATTGGTTTCTCATCTTAATAATAATATGGGCTTAATAAATGCATTTTTGTATGTTACAAGAGATGAAATAAGTAAGCAAGATAAAACTAAGGCTGCCTCACCTAGTAATGGTGAATTCTTAGAAGGTACCATAACTCATCCCACACTTATCAACCCACGTACATCTAATGGGGGCACATATTATGTGTTTAAACCTTTGTTCCTTGAAACTACAATTGATACACCTATTATGGAATTACCCATTGTTTCAACATAAATACTAGTTTTAATGCCTATTACTACTCAAAACATGTTTTCATCCCCTTTGGTGACTACTCAACTTGCTAAGCTAAATCCCACCAGGCCTACAATTTAATCATTATTTCAAGTTATAAAAACTTTAGAAGACAAAATTATAAACATTTAATAAAAGATTTAAAATACCTTCATGCTATAGATGTGCAAGATGTGTTGCATAACCCTCTTAAAATATCTTTTCACCCTTTTCTAGTTAGATTTGTTGTACCTAAGTTCACATTTTATGATGGTAAGGGTGATCCCAGCAACATCATCTAAACTTTTATGTGGCATGCCTTGACTATGCTTCCAATGATAAAATTTTGACCAAATTATTCCCAATAAGTCTCAAGGACTATGCTTTGAGGTGGTGTTATGATATACCTCTCCAGTCCATAAAATCATTAAAACATCTTATGGACTAATTTTTAGCACACTTTTCCATTAACATTTCCAAAAAGGTTTCCTATGCCCAAATTTTCAAAATCAAATGAGGAAATGATGAACCTATCAATGAATATGTCTTGAGATATAAGACAATGCTATCCAAAATAACCAATCATATGGAAAATAAAGAGTTATAAGATGTATTGAAGTAAAGTTTACTTGCTCATTTACATGATTCCATTATCTTTAATAAGTTTCAATCTTTCAATGACTTATGCCATGTTGTACAAGACTATGAAATGAATCTTATATCATTGAATAAGCTCAAGTGTGTAGAAAACACACCAACTACATCTACATATAGTACAATTTTTTTTAATTAAAAAATTTATAAGGTAAAAAATCTTGAGCCTAAAAACTAAATGACCACCATGGTTAATACAGTTTCAAAATATCCCAATTATCATGTCTTATGTAATTTACCAAGGAGATAATTTACATGTTTACCTGAGTCCCTAGCTTCATTACTCCAACAGTTACTAGAGTGCCAACTTATATCTCTCCCTCATCCTTTTCAGTTTGATATAAGTCAATTTATACCCAAATAATATGATGCAAATTCTTATTGTGATTATCATCAAGGACCAAGATATTATACGAGTATATGATGTACCTTGAAGCACAATATCTAAAATCTTATCGATGACAAAAAGCTTTCATTTTAGGGTCCTTAAAAGGAATCAGGGTCACAACCTAACGATCACCATAAATAAAAAACATTTAACAATCCTTTACAAGACCATTCTAAAAATTAATCATAAGTCCAAAAGGCATATAATGCACATCCTCCTCCATCATATTATAGACAACACAATAGGTGTTATTATTGGTACTTACATGTGACGTATAACTCATATGGTTTAGATACTTTTTATTTCCTTTGATTGCAATTAAATTAAGGATGATGAATCTGATCTTCATTCCCTATTCATTTGAGCATACCTTGATAAACACCCCATATTCAATGTTATTATTGATAATGATGAAATCAAAAATGTTTGCACCATGACATTACTTACACACTTGCGTTATACTCATCATGATTTACATCCCTCTACTAGAATAATTAGAGTATTCAATGGACTTTTTAGAAGGTTTTTGGTGAGATTAAACTGCCTTTACAAGTTGGTCTTGCATATGTGGTTACTATATTTTTATTTATCCCTTCCAAAAACATATTTGATATGTTATTGGGAAGACTTTGGATACACACTCTTCAAGAAGTACCTTCTACAATGCATGGGCATGTCAAATACATTCATTCCAATCGGGTAATTATAGTTTTTAGAATTCCATATGAGCATCCTCTTGAACAAAAGAAAATTATACCCAAATAACTAGCTATCAAGCCTACTAAGGCTAATTCACCATAAAAGGGTAAGCAACAAGTAATCCCTTTTACTAGTTGGCTGATACTTGAGAGATCATTACATTAAAGACATACAGTAGATTCCATAGAATCTCAACCCTCTGCTATAAACCATGTTCAGATATATAGATCACTTAAACATGTTCCTCTTACTTTTGATCCAAAGAAATAAATAATCACTCAATGATGGGTTCCAAAAACCCCTTATCTGGTTACTCCCACTATTACTTCATGACCACATAGTCCTATTTACATATGTAAAGCACCATCAATACCACAATGATAGATATTACACATATATATGCTACTTGGAAGATATATATGACACCAAATTTATAGTGGGAAGATGTATATGACCATTAATTATATGGCATCATAGGATGATCTTTCATATCTAAAATACCAAAAAATAAAAAGCATTAGAGACATTATCAATACTTATTATATTGGCTCCTTGTCATCCATATGTTACTTCCATATTGATGGACCACATACTCAATTACTCTTACATACACATATATTTCACACTTATACATTGGGTGTGATACATGCATACATAGATGTATGATACACTCCTATTTTAGATGTTGGGATTTTATTCTACTCATGTCATATGAACATTGGGGGCATTTTCTTCTTTGATCTTGATACACACATGTTATATGCTTTGATGATCACTCTACACTATCATGTTTGAACTTACACATGCCTATTATCCATGATTATATCTTACACAAGGTACTTCATATTCTCTACACTTGACATTATTTTCTAACACATTAGATCCATGGGCCACTATGACATGTTTATTCTAGTTGCTTTTGCTTTATTTTATGCACTTTTTTAGTGTCTTGTCTTGCTTGTTCAAGAATTTGAATATGCTCCTTTGCTTGTGGCCCCCATGTCTAAGTATGCTTTCATTGATATTTACATATGTCATTACTTATTGTATGGAAATTTTAATATGTCATTCTTTCTTTCATGGACATTTAACTAAGTCATGTCCCTTTAATTGTGTGACATTTGAACATGCCCCTTGTTTGTGGTCTCTTTGAACCATTACTTGTTAACTTGATTTTGATTGTTCTTGTGTGTGTGCTTATTTACTTATTGATATTATACTATTACTATCTATTTATTTTCATGATCTTTATCATGCATCTTAGGCCTACATGTGATCACATTGGTTATATGCACTTCAATGATACATTTACCTAGACATGTTCCTTCTATATGCTACATGGTTACATTCACAAATTTTACAGTTATCTTACCCTTTTGAGGTGAGGTAATTCCTAATTCATATCTTTAAATCACCTCAAATGGGGGCATATTAGTAGGGACATGATTGGGAAGCATCTTTTGCACACTTGGCACAGTTCTTAGATTTAGTGGGGGCATGGTTTAGAAATGTTCTCCATACTCATTCAATAGTTGGTACATATATCAATTGTAGATTAGTGGGGGCATGCCATATGGGAATGGATTCCACACATTAAATTTTTTTAGATTTAGTGGGGGTATGCTTGGGAATCATGTTTTCCACATTTATTTAGTATATAGTACTCATATTAGTTCACATATTTGGTGAGGGTATGCTTTGGAAGCATGTTCTCCACACCTATTTAGTATTCAACAACTCCAATTTTATATTGGGGGTATGTTTTAAAAACATGTCATACATATCTATACTTATATTAGTTTTCATTTTTCTCCATATATAGTGGGGGCATGCTTTGGAAGCATGTCCTCCACACTTACACAATTATCCAAATTAGCCAAAGCACACAATTATATGATTCAAATTCATAGTTGTGGTAAAATTCTATATATTGGTACCATTATTATACATAGTTTTAGCATGAGACATATCTAAGGTGCATATGTTATGCAACATGTGCCTAATATTTCAAAATCCAAAATAATTTTAGATTCAAAAACCATTGCACGTACTAATACTCTATACACTTTTATAGACCATATTAAGCCAATCTAGTATAGTAGTTGGTTCACCTTTTGGTATGGTTGAGGTGATAAAATCACTCAATCTTGCCAATTTTTTAGGTTGTAATTTATCATCCATCCTCACAAAGCTATAATAAGTATCACTATATTGCATGATTGAGCTAATCTCAATTATCAAGTGGTATCTCATTTTTGTTCTAAGCTAGGGGCATTTGCCTTCTAATCTCTCTCTCTCTCTCTATCTATTTGAGTATATGAATTTTAAATCTTATCTATATTTATCCTAATATTAGATTTATATCCTTAAAATGATACGTATTTTGTAAAATAACTTTCTAATAGGTAAGGTGATTATATTGACACATAGGTGTATTCCTAAACCTTGAAATTTCATTTTAGTCTATTTAAAGTACTTTTAACTCAGATTATATTCACTAATTTTACACTATAACATGCTCTTGGTTGTAGATCATTCACCACAAAAAACACTTAAATTCAACTCAAGCAAAGATAAGTTGTACACACACACACTCATATACTTATTCATTTTTTTAAACTATCAATTTCATTACTAGATAAAATAGGGGAAAATGTAGATGATATTTTGTGACTATGTAACACCTTAGTCTTTTACACTTGAGAAACTCAAAACCTGGTTGTTTCTCTTAGTTATACACTATATTTACTTGTGAAAACCTTGCATCTACTCTATCTTTTGCTCCTTATCCTATCTCTTAGTTTGACCAATATTATATTAATGACATAGACATTCTATCTTGCCTAGAATGCTTAAAATGTACTAATCTTACACCTCTGCAAGTTCTGATCCTATACCTATTTTTCTACTCCTTAGATATTAACATATGAGATAGATAGTAGCATCGACATTACTATCCTAACCTGACACAAGTGTGCAATGCCCTAAAGTCATAAAATTTGCAAATGAAATGTATCCTAATGGTAAACCTAAGTGCTCTAATGTGAGTTATTACTAAAAAAGGATTGATATAAATACAAGATAAACCCTCATTCATTCCTTAGCTATGAAACCTATCAATTTGACCAAAGAACATTCAATTGAGAAAAGCTTCCACATTTATTCCTGTTTTCAAACTAGTAATAGGGACTGCACATCTATAGGTTTTAAGTACTAAAGGTGTAACCTAAGATCTTGATTTAACAAGTTATAATCTAGGTTTATTGTACTTGAATTACACACATTGCATGATTCACACACATGTTGTTAGGATATTTATTTATAATAACATAAATAACATTTAAATATAATCCACTTTGAGGGGAAAACCTCCAATAATTAGAATAAATGTGGAAATGAAATCAATAATGAAAATTATGTTGATTATAGATAGCCATGCTCCATAATGTATATGCCCATAATTGGAAAGAGTCACACACATAATAGGTAAGGGTCATACCCATTCATTCTAATTATGTCAACCTAACTATTAAGAATTAATAAATGAAAGATAAAGGTTATGATATCTAATCCATAACCGTAGTACTCATAAGGTTAGGGTGTAACATGCCCTTCCCATTTAGAAAAACATTGCCCTCAATGTTTAATAACCTAAGATGTTCTTTCATGAATTGTTCATCCTCCGATGTTGCATCTTCAGTGAGCAAATTCTTCCATTTGATGAGAAATTGAAAAATGGCTCAGTTCCATAATTTATTCAATCATGTCTCTATAATAGTCTCAAGTACCATAATGAACTCCCCTTCTTCATCTAACTCAAGAAACTTGGATTATACTGGAACCTTGGAACCAATTACTTTATTCAAGCATGAAACATGAAAGATAGGATGAATTTTATAATAAGGTGAAAGTTATAAATTATAAGTAACACTTTTGATCCAATGTAGAACCTTGTAGGGCCCATAAAATTTTGGTGTGAACTTGATGTTCTTATGTTGTTTAAGTGACCATTGTTTATAGGGTTGAAAATGAAGGAACACCCAATCTCCTTCCTCAAAATTCCTCTCACTATGGTGATGATTGTCTTGTTGTTTCATCCTATTTTGAACCACAACCAAATTATCCTTAAGGAATTAAAGGACTTCTTATTAGTATTGAAGATGATCCTCGATTGCACAGGCTTTGAAATGACTCTGAAAATAAGATATAGTAGAAGGAGGGGGGTATCCATAGAGATCCTGAAATGGTGTCATCTTTGTCATTATGTGAAATGATGTGTTATACCACCATTCTACCTATAAAATCCACTTGGACCATTGTTTTTGTGTTTCTGAGGCAAAACAATGCAGGTATCCTTTGAGACATTTATTCATAATTTCAGTTTGGCCATCTGATTATGGATGATAAGATGAACTATGGGAAAATTCTTTGCTCCAAATTAAAAATATTTTAGTCCAAAATATGATAGTGAAGATAAGATCATGATCTCTCATAATGATTGTAGGAATGCCATGGAGTTTTTTTACCTTTTCTGTGAATACATCTGCCATGGTACTAGATTGAAATATATGAGAAAGCCCATAAAAATGTGTGTAATTAGTGAGTCAATCCATAAACATTAATATCACTTCCATGTTATTTTATGTAGGTAGGCCTATAATGAAGTCCATTGATATTTATTCCTAACATTTTGCTATAATGGCTAATGATTGTAAGAGACCTAAGGTCTTAATCATTTCTCCTTTATTTTGTTGACATATCAAACATTCTATCACAAATTTATGTACATCCTTCTTAAGGCCTTCCCAAAAAAATCCTTATTTATATGGTAATAAGTCATTAAGAACCTAGAATGTACTCTGATGGGTGAGTCATGCATTTGAGATAAGATACTAGCTTTCAATTTTGAATTTTTACACAAAAAGAATTTGTATTTGTACCATAATGAGTCTCCTTTCCAAACATACTTATCTCTAGAAGATGGGTTCTCTTGAAATTATTGTATGAGTTTCCTAATTGGAGTGTTTTGTTTCCACTCTACCCACACTGCTTCTACCTATCTAGGTTGTATTAAAGAAATAACATAAATTTTTCTTCCTCTACTTCATGTCGATAAAGTGCATCAACTAAAGTATTCTCCTTTCCTTTTTTATAAATAATTTCAAAGCCATATCCTATCATATTTGTGGCCCATTTAGGTTGCTCCAAAAATAATTTAGACTCTCATGATTTGTCTTAACTTTAAAATGCCTTCCCATGAGATATTGGCACCACTATTTAATTGCATAAATGATTGCTAAATTTTTTTCTCATATGTGGGCCTTACCAAGTTATTTCCTTTTAATTGTCAACTCTAAAATGCTAAGGGACTCCCTTATTGCATTACTATTTCCCTAATGCCATGGATAGAAGCATCACATTCTACCACAAATGTCTTAGATAAGTTTGGGTTAGCTAGCATAAGTATGAAAGTAAGAGTTTCTTTCAATTATTGGAATGCTTGTGTGTCTAAGTCTAACCATGAAAATGAATCCTTATTCAATAATGTTCTTAAGGGTGTTGCTATGTGAGCATAGTTGTGAACAAATATTTTTTACTAGACTATTAGGCCCAAGAATTCTCTTAAACATTTTATATTTTTAGGCTTTGGCCAATCTTCGATAGTTATAATCTCCTTAGGGTCATGTTGACCATTTTTACCATAGGCCAAAATGGGTCAACCCCCTATAGTCAAAATATTGGATAGGGGAATTTTATAATGCCATAGCATATGTTGTAGATCATTTGATGTCGTTTCATATGCCATTCTATATTTGGCTATAGTCTAGCTTAGTCTTTGGGTCATTTAGTGTCTTAGGGGTCATTTTAGGGTCATTTATGCAAGTGTCAAGTTTTCAAGGATTGAAATAGGTCTTCATGGTGACCAATGCAATTAAAGATTAGGGACAAGTCCACATAGACATCAAGGAGTTCATTCAGAGATGCTAAAGTTTAGGAATAAACTTTGTGAAGCTAGACCATCATTAGGATGTCATGAAGAACCATAAATGGACCAGTTCACTTAGAAATTTTATAAATATGCTAAAAAATCCTCACATGACCATCAAATCATGTACGCTCAATATTCTTAGTGCAAAGATAATTCTATAAAAGTTTCATATCTCGATGAGTTTTCTATCTTGATATCTAAGCCTTCAAAGTTCAACTTGTTGAGTCTAAGGGGCTAGGCCATCTTGCATGTCACATGGAAATGAATAGACCAACTTATTTGAGCATTTTTTATCTTCACTCATGAAGCTACATAAGCCAAAAGCTTATAGCACCAAGAATTTATTCATTCTAGGATATTTCTTTGCAAACTTCATACTTACACAAGCTTTTTAGCTCAAGATCTACATCCTCAAAGTTAGTCACACATAGTAAGAGGTTCACAAATAGTCATTTAGGTTCAAATGACCAGTGATGGGCATGCAAACATCATAAAGAAATAGATTAGATATCTTATTTGTGAAATTTATAAATGCACTTAAAAAGCTCCTAGAACTAGTAGATCAAGTGGGCACAATCCTTTTAGTATCAAGAACATCTACTATAAATTTAGTGCCTCCATGAGCTTTACACTTCCAAAATCAAGCCTTCAAAGTTGGTAAAAAATGGGAGATGTTCACATAAATGTCAAATTTAAGTTATGGCAAAAAAATAATAGGGTATTAAAATTGGTAGTCATGTAGATGCTAATGATGGTCATATAGATGTCAAATGATGGTTGTGAAGACATCAATAACAATCGTGTAGATGTCAAATGATGATCAAATGTAAAATTTAGACCATAGAAAATAGCTATTTGTTTTCAAATCTAAGCAAATTTTATGGTTTACATTGTATCATACATCTTAATTTGATGGTGAAATATGAGTCAAAAGGTTAAGGAGCTCAAGAGGCTACCATGTGGCATAAGTATATGAAGTTGATAGATTGACAATGGAACTTGAGTGCAAATGTAGGGCTACCAAGTGGCACCAACTTGGATAGAGTTGAAAAGTTAAGGGTAGGATCGATGGCTCTCACTTGATCATACTGATCAAGATCAATGATACATAGATGGGTCAAAAAAGTCAATGATCCAAGTCATAATTGATGACCAATGAAATTAAAGGCCGAGAAGCTAAGGGAATTCCTAGAGATCAAGAAAATGACCAAGGTCAAACCAGTGTAAGCTTTTAAAAGGGCACATACCACCATCGAAGCTCAATCAAATTCCATTAAAAAGGAATAGTGATGCACCCAAAGTGATCAAGAACATAAAGAGACCACCAATAAATATTAGTATGGACCTCGGGTTCAAAGATTTGAGGGTTATAGTGTTGTTTTATGACTGTGTTGGCCATTTTTAAAAGGACCTATGCATATGGTGAACTCTTAGTTCCTTTAGAGACTGAATGGCTCTATTTTAGACCTAATATAATCAAGAAAGGGTGATATATAGTCTATAAGTCTACATCGACATAATGATTATAGGAAAACCAATAGTCTGAGATTGGTTTTCCATCTATAATAGACCTATGAACATGGGGATGAATTTGAGCATGATCTAATTTGAAAAGAGGTAGCATTTCAAAGTATGCCATGAAGACATACACATGGATCCCAATGGTTTCATATCCAAGACCAACATGATGAAAATGACCCTTCTCTCCACTTTGGCATGCCACAATGAGCTAATAAAGAGTAGTTAACACTAGAACAAAGCTCTAATAAATTAATCTAATGGTTATAACTACATTGATACTAGGACCCAGCTCAGAACAACTTGATCCCACCATTACAACCATCAGGGATCATCAATGAGGGAATAATGTAACCATGTAACCTCTTGAAGTCACTTAGATCAATCAAAAGGTCTAAATGAGCATAATTTGTAGAAGTAGTTATAACTATGAGTTAAATGTTTAAACTGATTGATTCCCCTTTTCAACACTAAGGCTCCCTTTTTCTTACTTCCTTTCTGCTCTATATGTAGATTTTGAGCTATTATTAAACATCTCTTAGGTTGGTAAAAATAGACTCTACCAAAAAATTTATTATTCACCTCTTAGATTAATGAATACAGTTTTTTTATAGTTATTTACTAATCTATGATTAGTGTGTGTATTTTTATGATATGCAAAAGTGGTTGTCATCTTCCCTTTGCAGGCCTAGGTTCAACCTAAGTGCCAACAAAATTTCTTGCAGGTCATCTAGAGTGTTTTAAGGTTGATGTCTTAAGTTTAGAGTGGATAGTTGACTATAAGTGATTTCAATCAAGCCTTACCCTCATCACCCTCCAGCCTAAGTCCATCAAACTGACCTCTAGGTGAAACACTATTGCTTGGAAATCATTGTAGACATTATATTAGTTATATTCATAGTCTATTAATGTGCTAAGGAGTTCAATATTGAGAGTGGATCCTTAAACATTTAATGCATCACCTACTTTAGAGTAGGTTCTATTTATGCATTCTCTTACTCTTTTCCCCATAAATAATCAATCAATATAGGTAAGAGTATTTCATAATATATTCAGGGAGTTAGCCCTTAAATCTAGAGGCTTATTTCTAATATAGGTACACCCACATACCTATAAATGTTTCCATGTTATCCAAATCTAGGAGAATCTTGAACAAATTTTTCTAGGGTACAAGATTTAGTGATAAAAAGTTTGGCATGCCTGGTGGGATGCATTTTCTTCAAGACAACTTGTTAATGTGAATGCTAGTCTTGACAAACATCAATTACAAATTGGTGTGCTACTTAGAATTTAATGACTCCATGGTAAATCTTGTATAATGACATTTATTTTGTTATGAACATGCCTTCATAATTCATGGTTCTCATTAGTTCATCCTTTAATAGAATAGTTAATCCCATTAACTCACCCATTCATCCTAAAATCCCTCTTGCAATTCAGTATCCATAGCTTAATCTACCCTTTGAAGAATGAGTAGAATTTACTAGAGAGGAAGAGGTTGAAGAGGCTAAAGAAATTGAATATCTTTAAGAAGAAGACATGGCTAGGCCTCATGCTTTCCCTACCTTCAATACTGATAAAACAATTCAACTTCATGTATATGACATCATTTCTCCTAATGCCATGAAAGGTGTACCCGCATTCAATGGCGAGAGTCATGTCACACCTACTGAGCACATTAGGGATGTTTCTAACTTTTATAGTTTCCACAATATTTTTTGAGAGAATAATGCCATTATAATCCTTACCATGCCCCTTAAATGGAAGGATATTGATTGGTATAGGACTCTAAAGGGTGGATGCATCACAACTTGGGATGATTTTTTATTGTTGTTGACTTACAAATTTGGAAATGAAAGTGACCATGCCTCTCTCATACATTATCTCAACATGATAAAAAGGGGACCCAAATAAATAATGCATGAATTCAATGAAAGGTTTTGAAAGATGTGGCATATATTTACTCCTCCCATGAGACCACCTACTAGTTTCATGTCCCTACTTAAAAGCCATTGGGACTAAAATCGTTGTCATGCTTTAATCTATGGGGATTCCACTCTTCTTGAAGCATATGCTCTTGCTATCAAAGTTGAGAATAGTCTCATCCAACATGGAAGGTTACCTCCTAAGGTGTCTATGCCTCCTTTGTCTCATAATTTTTATATCACTCCAGATGTAGCCCAAGTTCTTAATCATAATACCATAACTAAGGTTGCTCCTAAGCAAACAAAAAGTAATGTTAATTGGAAATAAAAGTTCCTAGACCTAGAGGCTCAAAATATGAAAGCTAATATGCAACAAGGTGCCTATCATAATCCTTACCCCTATCAAAAATAGTATGGTCAATAATATGGAATAGGAAGAGGCCAACAGAAGCCTAATCCCAATAGCTAATACATACAATCCTAACTCTACCACCAATACAAGGGAGATAGTACTGGTTCATAACAATATCATTTAGGGAGAAGATTGGTAGAAAGACCAATTCATGGATGTAAATGTGAATGGAAAGCAATCTACAGAGGCTCAAGGAGTAGTTAATCCCCTCTTATCTAATGAGGATGAGGTAATAATGCAAGTTAATGAGGATTGGCAACCTGAAGGAGAGATCTTCACCAATTTTCTGGTTGAAGACACTATTGTGATAAATCAAGGATCCTCTATTATATATAATACAAGGGCCAATTTGGAAAGATCTAGAAGGTGGAAAAAACATGCCCATAGACTCATCTAATCTTCCTACAAGGCAACAAGACATGGATTTAAGTGTGATAGTTCTAAAAACTTCTACATCTCCATCAAGTCAAAATATGGTAAGGTTTGTTCCTATTCCTCAAGTTCCAAGTAATTCTTTGCCAAAAATATCCCAAGATAAAGTAGGCATGGATTATTTAAACATTGTAGATTATTTTAAGAATACTTAAACATCCATTTCTCTTTGGGATGTTCTTCATATGCCTGGTCAAAAAGAACTCATATAAAAGTAGTTATTTGTTACCCCTACTAGTGTCTCACCCTCAAATCAAAGTCATAGCCATGTTGCTCTTGAAGATAATACTAGTACCATTATTGAACCATACACTAAGGCTAAGAAACCTCCACCATTTTACCTCACCCTCATTATATGTGATAAGTTGGTACACAATTACATAGTCGATAGTGGAGCTTCTACTTTTGTCATTCCCAAAGTTGTAGCTGATAAGCTAGGCCTAAAATATGAGCCACATAGAAAAGGGATACCTTAATTAGATGGTACACATATCAAGATTTAGGATTGATAAAAGGATTGAAGGTTTTCTTTCATGATTTTCCTAGTTTTCCTATCTTGTAGGACATAATTGTGGTTGATCTCCCAACCCACTTTGCCATTTGCCTATCAAGGGACTTCACAACCAAGATAGGTGGCTCTCTCTTAGTTGATTGGTATTTATTAGCCTTTAAAATAAGGTACATGTCCAAAGTGATAATTATGACACCAACTCTTGCAAGGTTTCATATAGAACCTTACATTGAGACAAGTTCTAATTTGAATTGTGTTATTCATGAAGAAAATGATTCTATTGTAGATGATGGCACTTCCTCCAAACTTAAAGGCATTATAGATTTATTTCTTAATGAATATAAAAATAATAATTATGAGCATGATACCTATTAATTTTTGGAGGAAACTAATTTATGAGTGTATTATATACATGAAGGAGTACCAACACCTCTACTTGCCAAGGAAGAGGGTGAAGATGCTGAACTATGGAAGATGTTTTTTGATGGTTCAAGAAGTAAAGTTGGTGCAGGGGCTAGTGTTATGTTTGTCTTCCCATATAAACAATATTATTATGCTTTATATATATTTAATTTCAATTGTACTTGTATTGTGGTTGAGTATGAAGGTTTAATTCATGGCCTTCAATGGGTAAAGAGAAAAGGAATCAAGAACTTGTAGGATATGGAGATAGTGAATTGGTTGTGCATCAGGTGAGAAATGTGGTTTCTACCAAGAACCATTTGCTTAAGTCATATAGGCGTAGGGTATGGAATTTATTGAAGACTTCAATGCATTCAATATTCACTCTGTCCCAAGGAAGCATAATAGTCATGTTGATAGACTAGATGCCATAGGAGATTAATTTAACTCTCCAAATACCATAAAAGAGGAGGGGAAATAGTCTCATATTAAGATCATGTTAGAAATTTTGTACCTGATAATGAAGTGTCTTGGAAAGTGTTTGATAGTGATAAACACATTACATGCTTTTTGAAAAATGTGGTTGAGTTTTCTTCAAGGAATCAAAGGAGGCTCTAATAACAATTGGGTGATCAGATTGGACAACTAAGAACCAATAAGATATCTAAGAGTTTGGTGACCTTATAAAGTATCTTCAATGAGAGTGATCAAAAGAAGAAGGAAAAAGTGAGTATGTCTACAAAAGATGAGAATTATGAAAGGGTCTTGATCTTCAATGACAAAGTCCTCAAACTAGGTAATGTATGTTCTACATTAGAGAATCAAGCATTCATTGAGATATGTAGAGAGTTTTATGATATATTTGATTGGGAATATAAGGACCTCCAAGGATTTGACCTAGACTATAATACCATACCATTGATTTTGAACCTAGAGTTAAACTGATTAGATAGAAACAAAGACCTATCAACCCCAAGGTTGAGCAACTCATGAGGTTAGAGCTTACCAAACTCCTTGAATCTAAGATAATGTTTTCCATTAAGCATTTAACATGGGTTGCTAACCTTGTGTCTATTATAAATAATAATGGGGAGATAAGATTTTGTGTGGCCTTTAGATATATTAATAAAGTGTCAGTCAAAGATCACTATCCTCTACCCTCAATGGAGCAGATTTTGCAAATGGTTTCAGGTTCTCAACATTTTTCTCTTCTAGATGGATATTTAGGCTATAATCAAATTTTAATCAGTGAAGATGATCACTTTAAGACATATTTCACTACTAAATGGGGGAATTTACTTATAGGAAGATGCCCTTTGGTTTGTCCAATGCCGATGCCACATTTCAAAGAGTAATAGACATGGCCTTCAAAAATTTGATCAATGAGATGTCGTTGGATTATCTAGATGATATACCAGTGTTTTCTAAAGATGCTAATGAACACATGCAAAACTTGATACAAGTGTTTGAAATATTTAGGCAATATGGAGTATCTCTTAATCTAAATAAGTGCATCTTTGTTATTCATGAAGGTAAACTCTTAGGACATATTATTTCAAAGGATGGTTTGACTATTGATCCTGAGAGGATGTAAGCTATTCTAGGCTTATCATTTTTATTGAATAAGAAATGTCTTAAAATTTTATTAGGAAAAATAATTTTTTTAAGGAGGTTCATACCTAGTTTTACATCTTTGGTGAAACCTATCACAACTATGATAAGGAAGAACCAAGTATTTTATTGGACCAAAGAGGGTAAGAGTAGTTTTGAAGCCATAAAGAAAGAAATTACAGAAGATCCTACTCTTGTGAATCCTAATTTTAATAAATACTTCATGTTGTATTCATTTTCTAACCTTGATACTATCTCAACCATGCTGATGCAAAAGAATAATGAGGGTGTGGAGCAACCAATTTCATTCTTTAGTTAAGGTTTAGAAGATTATGAAGTCAATTACACCTTTATAGAGAAATAATTCCTTGTTATTGTAAAGGGACTAAATAGGTTTAGGCATATGGTTTATAATAATAATATTCATGTTATGGTCTCTCATCTTAGTACCAAAGAGTTTCTTTTGAGCAAAGATCTTAGTGAAAAGAGGGTAGGGTGGATCACTAAGGTAATGGAATATGATGTTGATATCAAAGTGATCAAATTGGTAAGGGGTAAAGGCCTTTGTGAACATCTAGCTTTAGATATTCATGATTCAAAGGAAGATGCTCCAGTCAATTATGATTATTCCTAACCAACTAGTTCATTGTCTCCATAAAGTTAGACATAGGATGTAATCAGATTTATTCAAAATGGAATAATATGAGTAGATCACAAAAGAGATATTTTAGATTGCAATTTATTCCTTTTTGTCTTATGGATGATGTGATTTTTAGGATGGACATCAATGGTGTACTATTGAGATGCATTGATAATGACTAGTTTGGTGTGTTTCTTGAGAAGTTTCATAATGGGACAACATGAGGTCATTTCTCTCCAAGAACCACAACTACAAAGATCATGAAGGTTGGTTATTACTGGCCCAACATTTTCAAATAATGCGATGATTGGGTGAGAAGGTGTGGAAAATGTGATTTCATTGTAGGAAAGTAGAAGCTTGCAACTCTTCTTTTGAAGGCTATCCAAGTTGACCAACCTTTCATGCAATGGGGTCTTGATTTCATTGGCATGATAAATCGCCCATAAAGTGCTAGTCACAAATGGATACTCATAGCAATGAACTATTTTAAAATATGGGTTGAGGTAATAATATTGAAGGAAACTAATGAGAATGCTATCTTGGAGTTATATGAGATCATCATAACAAGTTTTGACACTCCTACTATTATTTCATATAATGTTCTTACTTTTATGGGTGCTAAGATAGCTAATTAGGTAAATAGTAATGTTATATTCTTTAGCACTTCAACTAATTATTACCCTCAAGGTAAGTAGTTGGCTAAATATACTAACAAAAATATAATCAAAATCATTACGAGGACCTTGAAGCATAACGAAAGAGCTTGGCACACCAAATTGAAGACAACCTTATGGGCTAATAGGATAACTCCCAAGAGGTCAACATGGAATTTTCCATTTGTGCTTATCTATGGGAGGGAAGCCATGTTGTCTATATCTCAAGAACTACCTACCTTAGAGTTATCACATCAACTAAAGTTTCTTGAGAATACCCCAATGGAGGTGATATTGATAGAATTGATAGAGTTGTAAGAGACCAGAGATAAATCTCATCAAGCTATGGAGCATCACCAAGTACTAATGAAGAGGTATTTTTGACAAGAAGGTAACTCCAAGATCATTTCAAGAAGGTGAAATAGTATTGAAATGGGATGAAGATAGAGAAAAACCAAGGAGACATACCAAATTTGATACCCTATAGAGAAGAGCATATGCAATCATCAAATACAAACAAAGCAACTCTTTTTAGTTAGCAAGGATGAATGGAGAAGAGCTACATATCCCTCTGAATAGGATACATTTGAAACCATGCTATTGAGAACTGAAGGTTAGTTTTTTAAATATTATATTAGGCGTGTGTTTCCTTTTTTATTGTGTTATGTCCAATAAATGCTTTTGAAGCACATGTGTGTTTTTGTTTTATGTTTTATTCTTATTTTTTCTATCATTGTTGTGTGTTTTTGAGGGAAGTTTATATGTAAAACCTATATACATGTGACTACATATCCAAATAGACATGATTAGGTAATTGGTCATGGCATAACAAGCATACCACCCTTGGGAAATTTCCAAAGATGTTGACCATTTTTACCACAAGCCAAAATAGGTCAACCCCCTATAGTCAAAATCTTGTATAAGGGCCTTTTATAATGTTATAGGGTATGTTTTAAATCATTTGATGTCATTTCATATGCCATTCTAGATTTGGCCATAGTCTATCTTAGTCCTTGTGTCATTTGGTGTCTTAGGGGTCATTTTAGGGTCATATATGCAAGTGGTAGGTTTCAAGGATCCAAATAGGTCTTCATGGTGACCACTGCAATTTAAGATCAAGGACAAGTCCACATAGACCTCAAGGAGTTCATTTAGAGATAATAAAGTTTAGGAATAAGATTTATGAAGTTGAACCATCATCAGGACATCATGAACAACCATGAATGGACCCATTCACTTGGGCATTTTATAAGCATGCTAAAAAGGACTTGCATGCCCATTAGACCATGTATGATTAATGCTCTTAGTGCCAAGTTCATCCTCTACAAGTTTCATATCTCGATGAGTTTTCTATCTCGATATCTAAGCCTTTAAATTTTAGCTTGTTGAGTTTAAGGGGTCAGATCATCCTATACATCACATGGAAATGAGCAGACCAACTTGTTTGATCATTTATCATCTTCACTCAGGAAGTTGTGTAAGCCAAAGGCTTACAGTGCCATGAAGTTCTTCATGATAGGTTCTAGCTCTATAAATTTCATGCTCATGCAAGCTTTCTATCTCAAGATCTACATCTTCAAAGTTGGTCAAATAGAGTAAGATGTTCATGCAAGTGTCAATTCAAGCCTCAAAAAATAGTTTTTTAGGTTCAAATGACTAGTGACAGGCTTGTAGACATCATGAAGAACTAGAGTGGATAACTTTCTTATTTAATTTATAAACACACTTAGAAAGTTCCCAAAACTAGTGAATCAAGTAAGCACAAATATTTTAGTATCAAGAACATCTCTTAAAAATTGGGTGCCCCCATGACCTTTTTGATTTTGAAATCAAGCCTTCAAAGTTGGTCAAAAAATGGGAGACATTCATGCAAATGTCAAATTTAAGTTATGGAAAAAAACCACTAGGGTCTTAAAATTGATGTTCATGTGGATGTCAATGATAATCATGTAGACATCAAATGATGGTCGTGCATACATCAATGATGGTCATGCAGATGTCAAATGATGGTCACATAGACATCAAATTTAGACCATGATAAATAACCATTTGTCTTTAAATCCAAGCAAATTTGACAATCTATGTTACATCATACATCTTAATTCGATGGTGCAAGATGAGTAAAAAGGTCAAGGAGATCGAGAGGCCACCATGTGGTATAAGTCCATGCCACTGAAAGACTGACAATGGATCTTGAGTGAAAATAAAAGATGACTAAGTGGCACTAACCTAGATAGAGTTAACAAGTCAAGGGCAAGATCGATGACTCTCATTTGATCATATTGATTAAGATCAATGGTGTGTGGATGGGTCAAAATGAGTTAATGATCCGAGTCATAATCGATGACCAATGAAATTAAAGGTCAAGAAGTTAAGGGACTTCTTAGAGATCAAACACATGACCAAGGTCAAATTAGGTCAAGCTTTTGAAAGGGCACATACCACCATTGAAGCTTGATCAAACACCTTTGAAAGGGCATAATGATGTAGCTAAGGTGATCAAGAACATAAAGGGACCACCATGAAAGCTTAGTATGGACCTATAGTTTGAATATTTGAGGGTTTTAGTGTTATTTTATGACTATGTTCACCATTTTTAAAAGAAGGACCTATGCATATGGTGAACTCTCGATTCCCATAGAGATAGAATGGGTATATTTTGGACCTAATACAATCAAGAAATGGGGCTATATAGTCTATAGGTCTCCATCAACATAATGACTATAGGAAAACCAATAGTTTGAGATTGGTTTTCCATCTATAATGGGCCTATGAACATGGGGATGAGTTCAAGCATGATCTAGTTTGACAAGATCTATAATTTCAAAGGATGCCATAAAGGCATACACATAGATCCCAACGGTTTCATCTCCAAGACCAACACAATGAAAAGTACCCTTCTCTCTACTTTGGCACACCATGATGAGCTAGTAAAGAGTAGTTAGCATTAGGATAAAGATCTAACAAATTGATCTGATGGTTATAAATACATTGATACTAAGACCTAACTCATAACAACTTGATCCTACCATTATAACTATCAAGGAACATCAATGAGGGAATAATGTAACCATGTAACCACTTGAAGCAACCTAGATCAATCAAAAGGTCTAAATGAGAATAATTTATATAAGTAGTTGTAATTGTAGTTCAAATGTTTGAGCTAATTGATTCCCCTTTTCAGCACTAAATCTCTCTTTCTTTTGCTTCCTTTCTAATATATATATATATATATATATATAGATTTTGAGTTATTGTTAAAAATCCCTTAGGCTGGTATGACTAGACTCTACCAAAATTTATATTCTACACCTCTTAGAGTAATGAATAGATTTTTTTGTAGTTGTTTACTAATCTATGCTTAGTGTGTGTATTTGTCTGATATGCAAAAGTGGTTATCATCTTTCCTTTGTAGGTCTAGGTTCAACCTAAGTTCCAATAAACTTTCTTATAGGTCATCTAGAGTGTCTTAAGGTTGATGTCTCAGGTGTAGAGTGGATAATTGACTGTAAGTGCTTTCAATAAATCCTTACCCTCATTTCCCTCTAGCCTAAGTCCATCAAACTGACCTCTAGGTGAAACACTATTGCTTGGAAATCATTGTAAACATTGCATTAGTTCTATTCATAGTATATTAGTGTGCTAAGGAGTTCAATCTTGAGAGTGGATCCTTGAACATTCAGTGCACCACCTCATTTAGAGTAGGTTCTATTCATGCATTATCTAATTCTTTTCCCCATAAGTAATCAATCAATATAGATAAGAGAATTTCAAGATATATTTAGGATGTGAGCCATTAAATCTAGAGGCTCATTTCCAATATAGGTACACCCAGATACCTAGAAATGTTACCATATTTCCCAAATCTGGAATAAGCTTGAACAAATTCTTATAAGGTGTAAGATTTGGTGACAATAGGTCCAATTTAACACATTCATGTGATACCACATGTCTGAAGTACTCCACTTCCTTCACTAAAAAAGCACATTTAGATTTATTTGCATAAATTTGATGGTCTTCTAATTCCTTTAATATCTTTTATACATGTTGTAAATGTTTTTCCCATGTTTTACTATAGATTAATATGTCATCAAAGAACACCAATACAAATTTATGAATAAATGGGTAGAAAATTGAATTTATGAGGCTCTAAAAAGTAGATGGAGCATTAGTGAGACCAAATGGCATAACTAATAATTTATAGTGATCCTCATGTGTATTGAATGTAGTCTTATGTACATCTTCCTCCTTTACCTAAATTTGATGATACCCTGAACACAAATCTAACTTAGTAAATAAAACAACACCATTAAATTCATCTAATAATTTATCAATGACATGAATAGGAAACTTATCTTTCAAAGTGATCTTATTGAGTTCCTTGTAATATAGGCAAATTCTCCATCACTTATTTTTTTTAACCATAACCACTAAAGATGGATAAGAACTTTTACTGGGATGAAGAATACTTGAGTCTAGTATTTCCTTCACCAATTTTTTAATTTCTAACTTTTATTCATAGGGGTAGCAGTAAGGTATAATGTTAGGAGGGATACTTCTTGGACTCAATTAAATTTCATGATCATGATCTCTAACTGGAGGTAGGCCTTGTGGTTCTTGAAAGACTTTTTTATGTTGTTGAATAGTTGTTTGAAGATTTGGCAGTTCTTAATTTTCTACATCATGCACTTCTAAGAAATGTAGTTGTGCCACTATGCTTTAAGATAATTTCTTAAGTACCTTATCCATCCTATGAGATATAATAATTTTTATTGGTGGGGATTTCATCTTGTTAAGTATGTAATTTTTTCCATTTATACTGAAAACCATGAATAAATCTTGAAAATTGAAAGACACTATTCCTAGTTGTTTAATCCATTACACTCTCAAAACTACATCTACTCCCCCAAATGATATGGAATTTTTTTTTGAATCTAGCTAATAGTCTCCCATTGAGAGCTTGATATTGTGACATTTACCTCCATAAGAGAGTTATTTCCCAATGGTAATCATGACTTAAAAATTGGAGATTGGATACACAAAGCAATTAAGCTCATTAGGTAATTTTATGTAAATGAAGTTATGGGTACTTCCTATATTGACTAAAACTATCACTTTATTTTTATTAATATACATGACCACTTTGAGTGTTTATGGTGTGCTTATCCCATTTAATTCATATAGAGAGATAGTATGGCTTTCTTCCTCCTTATAATTTGCATGCTCATGTTCTATTGTTGGTTTCTCTATAGCTAATGTTGGCAAAGGTATTATCATTGATGTCAAAGATAATGACAAATTGGTAATGTCATTAATGTTAAAGAATGCCAAGCAAGGTAAGTGATGTTGAAAGGATGTGCACTTCATTGAAGGTCTTCATCTAGAACTTGTTCTAAGACCTTAGGTGGCCTAATGAGGCATGATGATTAGGTTTGGATGCATATGATATAATGTGAGAATTTTTTTAGGTTTTTCATGTTTTTTCTTTCATTTTTATGTTGTTTTGGGTCAAGAAGATAAGACAAATTATGTAAACAATGGTATGGTGGTCTTCTCATAGACCTTGTATGGTGGCATAGGTATGGTAGCCTAGTGTGATGAGTAGGTTGAGGCTAAGGAATAGAAGGTTATCATATGTGAATTATGGAATGAAGGTGTATGACATGTTTCTAAGGTGGTTATATCATTTTAATTTGTTTCAAGGTGGTCTCTTGGTCAACGTATGGTCTACAGTTTTAGTTCTAGTATGCAAAAAGAGAGGGTGAGACCTAATGAGGGGTAAAATTCAATTTATTATTTATTTGAGATCATATTAAAGTTTTAAAAGGTTTCATAGGGTACTTAAAGTGTGTGTGTTAATTTTTAGGTCCTATCTTAAAGCACAAAGTGTGAAAAACTGTCCTAAGGCTTCCAAGTGTGCTAAAATGAAGAGATAAGAACCTAAGAAGTTTGTGATGCTCATTGACATGTGTAGAGTTTTCATGGTGACCTGATACTTTTGGATTGGTTGGATAAGGTTCATAATAATATTTTAGAATACTTTTTCATATAAATTAAGCCCTCAACTTTATGAATAGACATTAAAAAGGTAATGAGGTTTTTGTGCTTGCAAACCCTCATAGTAGAACAATTAGAAAGATGTGAATGGTTTTAGACTAGAATGAATTATTTGATCAATTTTGATGATTGTATATTTTATAATAATCCTCAAAGAACATTAAAATAGTAGTGGTGTGTCAGGGTAATGAGTAGAAGGTATAGAAAACTGCTTGTTTCTAAAGAATTTGATGCTACAAGCAGAGTTGAATAGGTCAACACATGCAAGTTGATGGAGATTGAAGGATAAGACTTGTTATTTAGGCTCATGGAGATGGTTTTTCAATAAAAATCATCTATGTTAATCATTTTGGTTAATGAATTCATCTTATTACTAAATCTATAAAGAGTGAAAATAGTGAAAGAAACTATGCAGTATGATAAAGAGTTTTGGGTGAGTAGGGATGAATCCAATGGTTTAGGGTATTATTTAAAGACATATTCATCATATTTAATCTGTTGGTAAGTTTTTTTGATGACTATACTCAAGCTAGAAGGTGATCTCAAAGTTATTTGTTTGTGTAACATAAGATAGTGGAACCTAGGATAGTGAGAATGATCTGTAGGAGCAAAGTTGGCATTAAAGCATATGAATTTTGTGTTTGAGGATTATATAAGAAGTTTGTATGAAATTTTTAATTAATTTTAATATCTTTTAAGTTTTTCCTAAATTTTGAGAAGTCATGTTCACCATGACTGTGTTTTGAGTCAGATTGATTGCTCCAGGTGTGATAAGGAAAGTGATGTGTTTGAGCCATTATGAAAAGAGGTGATGCATATAATGAATATATTGATGTTGTATGAGGAATAATTTTTCTAATAAATCTTTGTGGAATATATATAAATAATTTTATGTGTTGAGATGAGGAATCCAAAAGGGCTTGTCTAATTGTTTATGCATAGTATGAGAGTGGTTTGAGGAATTGGTCTGTTAGACCAATGAGTGATGTTAGAATAAGAGAAATAACTATTGGGGTTTTATATATAAGAATTATATGACCTATAAATGTGAATTATATATCTTTTAATCACTCTTACAATCATTAAAAATGAACATTTACATGATTATACTTTGACTATATTTGACTAGTTTGAGTGGTCCTATTATAGAGGTGTTTTTGGATGCTTAGAGATTGAGTGGTGATGTAAAATAAACATGGTAAGGTTATTGGGGTAATGAATGATATATTTATGTTATTATTTTATGTGGTTTTTTGATAAAATCAATTGTATGCTTCAATTCTATAAGATAGACTTTTCTGTGTTTTAAGGCCTAATGGTGAGTAGGCTAAAAGGCTTGGTTCAAGTGGTGAGTTGAAGTTACAGGTGTAATGGACATATGTGAGATTGATAAAGGGTATATTTGAGGTGTTTTTTATATGTTTCATCCATTTGTGAAGGTTTTATTTTGTCCAAGAGGTCATAAGTGTAACGTGTGGGTGTGAAGGCCTATTTGCTTAAGGTCTCAACTAGGCCTAATGGAGAATTTATGTCTTAAGGACAATGTCAAACATATGGATTGGTTTTATCACAAATTTAATGTGTGTGCAGACATATTACAGGTGTTATTAAATTGTGTAAAGTATCTTGGAAAACCAATATGGGTTAGATGAAAAAGTGTGGTATAAAGACAAGGCCTAACTGGCCTATTTGGACTTGTTGTGTGTGGACTTAAGCAAAGGAGAGAAATTTTTAAAGAGGATAAATTCATTGAGGACAATAAAAGGGTAAAATATGATTATTAATTCATATATAATCAAGTTTATGAAGGTGGATACACAGGTCATTGGACCTAATGAGCCTAGAAGAGGCATATTGAGTGAAGGAGCCTAAGTGGCTTGTATGAGGTAGAGAGGTAAGTTTGTAGAAGTTAGAGCAAGAAAATTACATAATTAGGTGTTTAAAACATCATATTAGAGGTGGATATTATTTTTAAGGTGATTTAGTTAGTTCTTGATCATCTAAAGGGTTGTAGCCTCATTGCTAGTTGGTTCTAACTAAAGGTCAAGTGGGTACTTGACTAAACTGAGGGTTGGGTACTCCTTGATCAATTGGTGCTGGTATATAAAAAAATTTAAATTATAGGATAGTAGTAAATGTGCTTATTTTAGTGGGTTTTATCCCCCAAGAGGGTTTCCCACACAATCTCTTGTGTTATCTTGTGATGTTCTTATGGTTATTTCTCTATGCATTGTTTGATCTTATGTGAAAGTATGCTTCATGGAATGGTAAGTGAAATTGAATATACATTGTTATATAATTATTCACCCCCATCTCCATTTCTACTTCCAATAGCTAATTCATCTTCTGCCAAAATCTCATTCTCAATAATCATTAGTCTTTTCTCACCATTGTCATACTTATGTCTTCTAGACCATTTAATGTCATAATTCTAACATAGGCCCTTTTCTCTTTTTTCCACCTATGGATTAAAAGAGTTGACCATATTTATATCAACAATATTAGTCACATTTCTATCTCACCATCCCAAAGTTTGACCTTGTGTGAATCTATTGGTAGTAGAGTTTTAATGTTCAATGTGTAGTGTTTGTTGCATTGCTTACCTAATTGTACATGATTCTAAAAAATAAACATCATGAGTAATTTGTTCATTTAATCCATTGATGTAAAATTTCATTCTATGATAAGGTGTTTCTTTTAGAATTTAGATTTCCAATCTCATATACTCTACATTATATTTAGCTACAAATCTTATTTATTTCAAATTTGTTAGTTGGGTGAAATAAATTCCCTTCCATGGTTGCTCATAGTGGGATGATAAGACCTTAATAAAGTCATCCCAACTAAGCCCTTTCCCTTTCTTGTCACTCATCATCCATTGGTACCATTTATAAGGTTTAGATTCTAGATGTAGTGAGGCTATGTCAACCTTTGTGTTCTATGGTATATTGTGAAGCTTGAAATATTGTTCCATACAAGAGGTTACATCCATACCATTAAAATTTTGTATGTCCATCTTTGGAAAATGTAATTTTGGCCCTTGGAACTATTATCTTACGTTTGATTTATTGTGACCTCCATGATGGTTTGATGTGTATGAGTGACTATAGGATGTGGATTAATTAGGGACTTTAATTAAGACATTAGATCTTGTTTAAACCTATCTAAACCCTCATTCAATGATGTTTTAAATGGGGAAAACAAATTATCCTCCATAAAAGTGACCATTGTTTCACATCCATAATGTATGTTTCCTTCAATTTTAGGTGGTGGAAAATAAAGGGAGTCATTGGGATCAGTGGTTGAAGTAAAGTCATTTGCTCTAAAAGGCAGGGCTATAGATTTGGTTTTGTTTCTAGCTCTAGATTTGTTTTCAATTCTTGGAGGAAAGTATCCAGAGTGAGTGGTAACCATAAATAATTAAAACATGTGGTGTATTAGGAGCATATGTTTCACTATTGAACAACCTTAACCAGAAAATTTGGGAATGTAAAATGCCTCAAATTTCAAAATACAAAGAAATGACCCCAACTAAAAATTTATGAGCTTTATGAAAATATAAACAAATAAAAATAAATCCTAAAATTATGGACTATAGAGAAATTTTATGATAAATATTAAAACTATAATAACTTCTTCAAAATAGATCTTTGAATCTCCAAATTTTTACCATGGACTCCTTATATTATTATCCAACTTTGGTAAAAAAATTTAAAAAAAATTGCAAAGGTTTTCTAGACATAATGGAAACAAAATTCTATGCCAAAATTAATGCTCTAAAACCACTTGTTAGGATATTATTTATAATAACAAAAATAACATTTAAATATAATCCAATTCAAGGGAGAAACTTCCAATAATTAGAATAAATGAAGAAATTAATTCAATAATGAAACTTATGATGATTATGGAGGACCATGCTCACCAATATATATGGGTGTGACTCTGTCCAATTATGGGTATATATATATATTATTATGGGTATATATATTATGGGTGTGACTCTTTCCAATTATGGGTGTGTGTGTGTGTGTGTGTGTGTGTGTGTGTGTGTGTGTGTGTGTGTGTGTGTGTGTGTGTGTGTGTGTGTGTGTATATATTTATATATACACACACACACACACACACATACATACATACACCCATAATTGGAAAGAGTCACACCCATAATAGGGAAGGGTCACACCCATTCATTCCAATTATGTTAGCCTAACTATTAAGAATTAATAAATGAAAGATAAAGGTTATGATCTCCATTCTATAACCTTATTACTCATAATGTTATGGGTGTAACATAAGCCAACACGTAGGGGAGAAATACATGAGTCTAAGGCCCCCTTTTGGAGTATTGGATATGTAGGTAGTGTCTTTTGATTGTAGGATCATTGGGGTCAACTTAAAATTATGTGCCCACTAACCCATTTTTCCCCAAGGTCACATTAAATATGTAAATCTAGGGTTTTACCATTTCACATGGAATTATAATCGATGACCCAATTCTACATGTACCAAAGTGAAGACAAAGCAAGACCTAGAAACATCTAGGTTGTTGCATCCTATTTCACCAAATATTTTATATAAGTCACTATCATTAGACTCAGATAGTAGTGTTGATGCAACCATCTAGGGATGATGTAATTTTATAGTATCTAGAGGCATCAGATCTAAAATTTGATAACTATTTCAAAACTATCTTTTCACCTATTTTCATCTTGTTCAAGATCTAGAACTACATTAGCATCAGAACAAACTAAGTACTTCCCTTCTTTGTCTTTTTTATATCTATCCTAGTTATAATTTCCATATTTAGACTATCTCAACATAATAAATTCAATGTATGCTTATATATAAGTTCAAAATGTAATAGGCCTGTTATAGATCTAATTATCTCCCTTGTGTCATTTCATTTCTAAATTCTTAACTCTAATATTAAAGTGAAAACAACCTCCATATTTCATTTTAGGATTAAACAAGTTTATGAAAATTCCAGGGCATTTTTAAAAATCTCAAAAAAAACTTGAGTTTTGAAAAATTTAGGGGAGTTTTTTACTAAAAACAAGGGTATTATTAATTTAAGACATGTTTTTTTATAGGTTTAGTGTTCATGTTAGTTTTCTAGGAGTTCTCTGTGTTGTGGGAACTTTATATGTTGTTAGATCTAGCCTATTTTCATTTCAAAGGAACTTGAGTTTCCTTTGTGACTATTTGTAATTACTCTTTTTTATTCCCATAAACCTATTCTACAATAGTAGCTCATTTTCCAAAAATGGCAAGTGCATAGAGGCACACCTGTGCATGTTAGTAAGTGAAATACATAGCTATTTGCATGTTGGCAAGTGTGTAGGAGAGTATTTACACTATAGAAGTAACATGGATTTCCACTCTTTACATACACTATTGCTATCCCATTCAAAGGATCACATTAAACTTAGTTTCATGGCCTTTCTTTAGTCTATTCCTCACCATTTTAGGATGAAAATGACTCATGATCTTATGAAATCCTCCATTTAGTATCCTCTAGTATTGATCATATCTCCTATGGCTTCCATTGGCATTCCTCCACAGGCTTATAACCTTCCATTGGTGATGCCATTTGAAACTCATTCTACAAATCTAAGTCAAAATAAACTTTTTCCCTAAAATCCAAAATAGTTGTTTTAATAATTCATTAAAAAAAATAGCCTATTTTTTAAATCACTCTCAAAGTGCATTTCTTATCCCTAAGTTTCACATGCGAATGCATAGGAGGTTTGGTTAAGGCTTAGTAATTATATTGAGGAGATCACTAATTTGATTCCCATCCTTGTACTTATGGCTAAAATTGGGTTTTTAGTTAAATAACATTTAATTTTTTTATGCAAACTCATTTAATACACCATTAATGATGAGAAATTTATATTATTATAAAATTTAATAGGCGTCTCACTTTTGAGTGTCCTTTTTTTCAAAAGTGCATGATTTTATATGATCAATCCATTAGAATGGTATATTTTGTAATTAAACAAATTATAAAGTTCCAAAATTTAGGGGGTGAGTTTGATCTAAAATAATTTCATGGGGAGTATTGTGGTCTATGTCACTTTTCATTATGTTCACATTCTCTATTTTATGCAACAAAATATTCAACTATAACTATAACAAATTTATTTATCTAAAATGGATGAAAATATAATTTCACCTCTCACACAATTTAATTAATATTAATGGAAATCCAAAATGCAAATAATTTTGAGAAGCAAGGGTTTAGATTATATTACAATGGGCACTGAGACTAAACCTAATGAAAAAGTAGAAAAAATAAAGTTGTTGAATTATAGTGATGAGGCCTTTGGGATGTTATGTTTATCTATGTATCTTGATATTATCTTTCATGTATAATCTTCCACTACTCCTAATGAATATGGACCACCTTATAAAATCTCTTTGGGAAGCTAGATGTAATGAGAGGACATGAACTAGAGAATGAATTCATTAGTTTTAGTCCTAGCAATTTTAACATCCTTTAGGATTTCTTCACTAAGTTTAAGTCCTTGAGATTAAAGCTGAAATAATGTGGGATAAAGAATAAATATGACAATATTATTCTTTCTATACTCTTAAAGATAGGTTTGGATTATTATATCTTTGTCTCTATCTTACGTGCCACTAAAAGTGTTCTTTGAACCACATGGAAAATGCCTTATTTAAATGAGTTTGTTGTTGACTTAACTTGGGAGAAAGATAATTTAATACATATGGTCACACTAAATTCCTCAAAACAACAAGCCTTAATTCTTGGGAATGAGAACCATAAGGGTTAAAATAGTAAGGAGAAGAAACAAAATAAAAAGTATCATGAGAAGAAGGATAAAGAAATAAGGAATAAAAACCAAACACTAAAACCTCCTTTACCAATGGTAAACCTAAGAAAGAGAAGGTCAAGTGTGCCTATTACAATTAAAATGGTCATGATGAACATAAGTGCATGAAGAAACAAATTGATCACTGTACTCATATTATAGAAAAGAATAATAAAGGTGTTCCTAAATCTATCAAATAAAATTCATCAACACAAGATTATTCTAAGTCAAAGACAAAGGTAAAGAGGAACAAAAAGGAAAGGATTTGGTAGTAGTTGTAGTTATAAATTATTCATGAGTTATTGACTCAGGTGATTTACACCACATGGGTTCTTCACAGGTTGAGTTCTCTTCTTTAGAGCCTTGTAGATTATTTTATACCACATTGGGTGATGACACTCCAACAACAGTTGCATGGAGAGGTTCTATTGAAGTGAATGGGATAACATTAAATAATATTCTAAATGTTTAATCACTCTCAACTAAACTCCTATTAGTTTATCAGATCACTCACATCATTCAAGGCATGAGAGTTGAATTTTCTCTAGATTTCATAGTCATTAGAGAGTTGCATAGTGATTCTATAGTGGCATTGGGAAGGGAAGATCACCACAATCGATTATATACCTTCTCACACTTTGAACTTGACATTTATCCTAATACATTACTGAATCACTCAAATGGAGTTAGAAAATTATTTCATGGTCAGTTTGGCCACCTTAACTACCACTACCTAGAACAACTCAGTCAGTAAGACATCGTCACATGTTTTTCTAGAGTTTTTTTTCTGTAAGGTTATTTATGAGATTTTCAACCTTGGAAAACATCATGAAGATAAATTTGATAAGGGAAAATAATGGAGGGCTAAAAATCATTAGATTTGATACATAGTGATGTATCAAGGCCATTCCCTAATCCACCTTTCACTAGGGCTAAGTATGTTCACACCTTCATTGATGATTACTTGAGATACACATGGGTCTACTTACTTTGACAAAATTTTGAAGTTTTTTATGATATTTGAGAGTTCAAAACACTTGTTTAAAAATAATCAAATTAATATATTAAGGTTCTTTAGATAGATTATGGGAGTAACTATGTCAATAAAATGTTTGAGTAGTTTTACATAGCGAAGGGGATTGAGCTATAACATAGTTTTTTATAATCCTTAGTAGAATGGTGTTATATAATACAAGAAATAGTCCTTAAAGGAAATGGTAAACTATACGATTCACTCCAAATCATTGACACCTTAGCACTGGGCTGAAATAATCAATTATGCTTGATATTTTCCAAATGGGCCATAATCAAGGATTAGACTAGAGAGGGTCAAATGAATGAAGTTGAATCTATATGGATTAGTGAAATATAAATAACTAATCAAAAAGGAAGAAGTTATTCTTAAAAAAAAAGTTACATTAACATTGGTTAGCCAAAAATTACATAGTAAGGTACATTATCTAGTGAGGAATTAGTTCACCATAAAAGGCAATTAACTGAACTAACAATTATAAAATAAATTAAAGTAATTTTCCCCTAATGACCTATTATTAACATAAACAATTTAATTAGATTGTGTAGGTAAAAGTACATAGTGGGAAAAATCCTACAATGACACCCCCCTTAAGCATAGCTTAGGCGGGTAGAATAATTAGGTCCCATCACAAAGGTTTGATTAGGTACCCAAGTACATAGAGATGATTCCCCAAGGAGGAAGAAGATAGAACTACATGAACCCTAAGAAGATTCCATAATTGAAGATAATCTTAGTGAAGAGTTTGGTGAATATATCAATAATTTACTCCATTATATGGATGTAGCAAAGATCAATGACTTTCTCATGGATGAAATTCTAAATGAAATGCATGTGAATCTCTATATGCTTGTTTTGTTTATGGAGGATTAGATTCCTTTACCTATAAATTGTGCTTTAGTTGTCATATAATATGATTTCTAGTCATAAAAAATGAATGCCAAACTCAGTGAGAATCTCTTAAATCTAAATAGCCTCAGTGGTAGCATTAACAACTCTTTTGTATTCTATCTCAATAGAATATAAATCATTAATATTCTACTTCTTATTTGACCAACTAATCAGACTTGAACCAAGGGAGAAACTATAGCTTGAAGTAGACATATGATTCTAAATATTTTCAGCCTAATTTGAATCTATATAACCAATCAAGTTGATGTCAATGCCTGCTCCATAGTGAATCTTGAAACTATGAGTACCTTGAATGTAGTGGATAATTTATTTAGATGATTTCTAGTGTATCTCATGTGATTTATACATAAATTCTAAGAATGTGTTATAAGGTATGCATGGAGTTGTCATTGATGTCATTCTAAGTTGTCTTTATTATTCCTAAGGCTGAGTTCATGAGTCATATAATTGAAGAAACATAGTGAAAAGGCATAGGTTTGGTAGCATGTTGAGGTGAGAAATATGAGACTTGTGAGAAGAATATTGTAAATGTGTGAGCATGATATGAGATTTGATGACATAATAATGAGGTGTTGAGAATAGTGTAATAGGTTTTAAGGTGTGTTTAAGGTCTAAGTATGATGGACAGTTCAAGGCCTAATGTGCAAAGAGCCCTATTATGGCCTGATGAGGGGTCAAATTAATTTCCAAAGGTGATAAATATCTTAAGATAATTTTTAGAGGTGTGGTAGTTTTTATCAAGTTTTTTGACCAAGTTTGAGGTCAAAGTCTAAAGTAGAAATCGTGAAAATTGGTGTTGTGGGTTTTATGTGCATAGAATGAGGTATTGTAGACTAGATAAGGATTTTATTATGCACATTAGCATGTGAAACATTTAGATGAGGATCAAAGCATATCATGGTATTTAGGTAAGGATCCTATCTTAAATTTACTTAGCATTGGTTTTGGAGTTGAGGGACAATTCTTTATAAATGATTGTCAAGAATGAAAAGTAGTCTAAACCCTCTTAAAACCCTCATAATGACTCGATAGGAAAGATATTGTTGTAAATAGATCAAAATGGATTTGATGAAATAGTTTTATTATTTTATCATGTATAATACTCTCCTAGGTTTATTGAAGTTGCATTGGTCTATCATAATACTAAGTGGAAGCTACAAAAAAACCCTTATTTCTAAGATTTTTTATGTAGCAAGCAGGGTTTGATGAGGTCAAAGAATGAAAATGATTAGAGGATGATGTGTGAGAATTTTAGTTTTTTAACATGTAAGTTTATGATTAGGATTTATACCTTAAATGTGATAAACTGGTCATGGAAGTTGACCTATCAATAAATAGGCCTAATGAGGAAGACAATGAAAAAACCAGGTAAAAGTGAGAATGAGATTAGGGATGGGTTGTAATGGATTAGGGATGGATCCAAATGAATGGATTAATTATTAAATACCTATTTAAACTTTCCCACTTGAATATAAGATGTGGTGATGCTCATATATAATCAAAATGTTGTTCTCAAAGTGACCTATCTAACACAGTGAAGTCTATGTAAGGTGAAGGCATGAGATTGGTCTGTAAGACCAATATTGATATTGAACCATGTAATATATATATATATATATTTAAATATTTCATAAAAATTATTAAGGATCATATAAACCAATTATAATTTCATAAAAATGTTTACTCAGTTGTTTTATGTCTTCATTTTCATGACTGTGTTTTTGGAACTATAGGCGATTTTTTATGTGTGAGTGAAAATTATGTTCTTGAGTCTTTTTGCATAGAGTTGAAGAATAAAATTCACATGAAGTTTTTATATAGTTATAATATTTTATTTTTATTCATAATGAACTCTTATAAAGGTGTGAAAATTTAAAGACTCTTGATTGGGTTTTTGAAGCCTATGTGCAGTTCTAAGTGAGCATATGAAGATGATTAGTTTGAGGTCTTTTGCCCTATTTGATGAAATTTAATGAACATGATTATGAATATAAGGTCATGTAGTTTATATCCATTTTATTTTATTACATGGATATTTTTAAAGTTTGAGTGTATGATTGAGATATTCAAGACAAACTTTTTGGTAGTATGAAGGCCTAATTACAAGTAGACCTAATTGTGTGGTTCAAGGAGTGAAATGAGACAAATGGTGTTGGGTACCTAATGTGAGATTATCATGGGTATAATTTAAGTTTTTATGAAGTTTTTAATCCATTTTTTGATCCTGAATATTTTCTAAGGTGGTCTAAGTTAAATTTTTGCTTTGAGAAGGCCTAATTGCATTAGGTCTGTATTAGCCTAATGGTGATTTTGGTCCTTATGGGTGGTGAATGACCTATGTAATGGTTGTTTCACTTATGATTTTTTTTGGATATATTACAAGTGTGATGAAATTATGGATATTTTTTTGGTTGACTAAGATGGGTGAGAACAAGAGTCAAGTATAAAGAGAAGGTCTAATAGGCCTAATTTGACTAGTTGGAATATTGAGGATAAGAGAGAATGATATAGAGGTTTAGAAACCAGGTATAGGGATTGAATACCATTATAAAAGTGTGTTGAATATGTAATTAGGTTATAAATATTTTTATATAGGTAATGAGTAAGTTCATATAACCTATTTCTACCAAGGAAAGGGCTAGTTGAGCTAGAATGTCTAATAGGCTATTTGAGAGAGATAAAAGAGTGAGAAAAGAAAAAGAAGGTGGTAATATAAAGTTGAGTGAGAAATAGGTGTAAAAATATGATCAAAGGTTTAAGGTATCTGATTTAGTGTTGAGTTACCTAGGGGTTTGGTGCCTCCTTATAAGTTGGTGCTTGTTAAAGGACTAGTTGAGTTGATGCTTGACTAGTGAGGGGTTGGTGCTCCTTGTGGGGTTGGTGCCTCACTAAATTTTGATTAATTTATTGAATTTAGAATAAGTTGTGTCTCAATGGTTTTTATCTCCCATGAGTCTTTTTCACATATATATTATGTTCATGTGGTATGTTTCTACTTCATGCTCATATGAATGGTTGATTGTGCATTGCTACAACTCTAGATTTATTTGAATGATTAATGATTATGATATGAGATTGAAAGAAAATTTTGTACACTAATTCACCCCTCCCATCTCATTGGTTTTTATTCCAATAATTGGTATTAGATCAAGGTCCCTTGTGTAGACCTAATAGTCTAAGGGAGATCTTTGGAGCACAGGTATGGAAGTTGATAATGAAAGTGTTTATTATGATTGCAATGAGGATCTATCCACAGTCATTGAAAAAACTTGTGAATTTTGATTAAAAAAAAGAATCATATGGAATAATGGGCCAAGATTAGAATGAAAGTAAATAATTTAGAGGCATAATTTGAGAAATATGCAATGAAGATAAATATATATCAAAAATTTGAGGAGAGTAATGGAAAGCTTAATAATATTTTAGATAGTCAAAGGTCCTTCCATGATATTACAAGTCTTGGTTTCAAGGAATAAGAAAATGAGTTCAAGGAGAGTTAGTTTCCAAAATTCAATGATCTATTAAGGAGTGATAATTTTTTTAGAATAAATACCTATGCAGAAGTGGTCAAGTTTGAATTCAATCATCAACAAACCAAGAAGGGTTTTATTTCATTAAAGAATATCAAAGGTAGTAATGTATCATCTAATGATCATAAAAATAAAAATAAGGTTGAACAATCAAAGTATGTGGATTCTTTCATTGGTTAATATTTATTTTTTGGTCAATTTGGACATAGAGCTATTGACTATAGATGAACAAGTAGTATCCTGTGTTATAACTACAACAAAAGAGGACATATTTCAAGAGAGTTTAAGATAGGATTTATAAGGAAAATCAATCATGTTAAGAAGACATGTAGTCATGATACTAAACAATTGATCAAGAAAGCAAACCCTATGAGTAAGATGAAAGAAAAGAAAGAATATAGAGGATAAGATGTTAGAGGTACAATAACTAAGAGGGGGAGTGATGAATCAGTGAGCCCATATATTTAAACTTTAGTTCCAATCCTTTCAAACTCTTAATAAATCAATATATACATTTATGAGGTATACACATCATTCATAGCAATTCACTAGAAATATAATACAAGATCAATCATATAACATATGACATACATGGGAAACCCTCTTGGGGGATAAAACCCATTATAAAATGAAATTGGAATACTACCCTATGATAACATGATCTAATTTAGACCGGTTACAACTGATCAAGGAACTATAATCCCTATTTAGTGAGACTACAATCCCATAAGGTACTACAACACCTATCTAGCTAAGTTACAACAACAACCAAACTTTTAGAAAGTTTCACCTTGTAAGGAGGATGAAACCCCATTAGATGTTGAGCTGACACAATAATACCTATGGACACATCCACCTATGAACTGATGTCTTCAACGCCTGATGATGGACCTCTGATTATCACTCTTCACCTTTGCTCATACTCAAATAACAAGAGCAGTATTATACCAATAAAATTATGACATATAGGTCATAAAAACATTCCTAAATCTATTATAATATTTAACTCATCCACAAGGCACTCTACCCCTCCTTTGATTCATAATTCACACACAAAATCCTCTCACTCAAGTCTTCTACAAAGTCTAGAAACCAACACATTTGATTTCACTATTTATAGAGTAATCATGATAATAATTACCTTGATTAGAAATTATGCATGAATTAATCCTTAAGTAATCTCTCACATCAAGACATGGCTCAAAAACAATCTTCATATGTTAGCCATAGAATCTATGAGTCACCCTCAAGGAAGTACACCTTTTAATAAGGCCCTTGTAGCTTGTAAATTTCTCATGTGAACCCATTCACTCCTTTAGCACTTAATATAACAAAAAAAGAACATAAAACCACTAAAAAAATAATGTACCCATTCCATATGATCTATAGGTCCCCCTTAAGTTTTGTGCTTAAGCATAATTCGCTTAAACAACATTTTATGCACATAGTCATTATGAACGAACACACAACCACCTTATAAAACATTATTAATATTGAATATGAATGATAAAACCTTAATAATGAACATAGATAATCCTCATGGAGTGTAAAACACTCCCCAATATCCAATTCATCAAGATATATCAAAATAATCTCAAATAATCTTCTTGGGTTACTTGCAGAACATACATGAACACATAGTCAGATTTTAACCTTAATATATTTAACTATAAAAAATTTAAGATCTTAAAATTAATATTTATATATTAAAGTCCTCTATAACTTCTATTTTTACATCATGGTCAAATTTATCCCGGATCAAAAGTTATGGGCAAAATACCATAGACTGGTTTTCCCTTTATAAAATTCAAATGGTCATAGTTAAAATTTGAATAATATGCTCGCATCTCATGTCCTCATATATTAGATAAATCACATACCATTGATATTTTTAAATATTTAACACCATTAAATGGCTTTCACTTTGACTCTACTCACACCATTAGATCAATCTATATGAATACGCGTAAACCATTCGATCCTTATACTTGACCTTTACTCAGCATTAAACATCATGAACTTATCCTCATCTCGATGATTCTTGAAATCTTGGAGACAATGTGATCCATCTATATATTTGTGGGTTGATCTAACTTTATCATGTGTAAAAATGACTAAGTATGGGAACCTTGTTTATCTTCCTGGAAGGACAATTTTGCACAGTCATATTTTACCTCACTCACTCGCATGATCTCAAATTTAGACCAAATGATCTCCTCACATAGGATAATCCAAAAATGTGACAAAATAATCATATAACCCTCACATGTGTGATATATAATGACATAAAAATTATAATTTAGATTTTTTAGCCATAGTCAACTATGTCAAAAACTTGTCTAGAAGGCCAACTTTGAATACACATATCTTTTATTGTGCTTCGATGCTTAACATAAAAATTAGTGAAAATAAACTAGGTACAAAATTTAACAAACCCATATGATCACCTTCTCTTTAAATTTCCACACCTATGAGATATTCCACCATCAAATTGCTTACTTGGCTCTTTCTTGCCTTATGTAAATTTGGCTAAGTATGGGAAAACACTATCAAATGCCTGGGAGCCCAACTTTGCATAAGTATATATTTTGATATTATTTGTCACATGATATAAAGTTTAGTACATATAAAATAGGCACAAAATTAAAAAACCCATATGATCATTTTGTCTTGACACCTCCATGTGTGTGAATGCTGACCTCATCAACATGCTTACTCAGCTCAACTTGAATCCTTTTGCAAATTTGGCTAAGTAGCCAAATTTGCATCCTCATATCTTCATCTTCCTTCATCACATGACTTGAAATCTGGTACATAATAACTGGGGACTAATTTAATCACAACCATATGACCAACTCCCCTTAACTCATCCACACATGGTAATAGTGACATCAACAAACTACCTACTTAGATTGTTTATCACTAAACCCAAACTATCTAGATGAAAACTATGGACTACTAGATGAAATATAATTATGCACATAAGATATCTAATAATCCTTGACCACTGATAGGACCCCTTGCACATGCTCAAATCACCATACTCATCCCTGAATAGCTTAAATCATGTCAAAATAGAAGATCAACCAAGCATACTTCAAGCATACTAGGACAAGCACATTGCACACTTTGTCATTATCACTTAGGATATCAAATCACTTCATCCACTCATTAGGACACCTTCATGACATCACCATGACATCATTGACAATGCTCTAATAATATCCCCCTTTGTCATTGATGTCAACAATCCATCATATATAGTAATATACAACTCACCTTCCTTCTCTCTTTTTAAGCACTTCACAACAATAAATTTCTCCCACTTTGACACAATGAAAAAGTGGGCACAATATGATCTTTAGGACCTAAAAATACCACCAACATGAGAGGGCCATCTTGGAAAGATGATACAAATTTCCCCTTACCTTGAGCTTACCTCTTCTTGCCTTGACAACATCCTCTTGCTCCATGCCAACACTACAACCAATGAAGAAAGAATAGATAAAAACCATTGGAATATAATAGAACTCACCAAAAAACATCTGATAGGGGTTCCCCCTAAGATTTCTGATCCATTGTACATCTTGAGCATGTTCATATCTACATACACCATGAAAAACCACTACACATGCTTACTAACCTTCTCTCTCAAGCTAACATAAGGACCATCAACAGAAATTCATGCCACTCACCAAATAGGAAAAATTATCTCAACAAACCTAAGAAATATCCATGAAACAAACACACCTTTCTATTTTTTATAAACTGAGCAAAGATCACTCTTCTTCTCATTAGTCATGTCTAGTCTCCTTGTAGCCCTACCTTGAACTTGAAGAGCCCATAAATTTTAGTAAAGGTACCAACAATACCTAAAACTTCATATCTAGATCAATATCATATTCCCCTTCAAGCACACCAATTTTCAAGACCTATCTCAACTTCTGCAACATACTTCCTTCATAAACCTACTGGCCAATTAGGCCTCCATTTTGACAAAAAATTGAATAACATCAAATCCAGAAACATTTAGATCTCTATGAATCTGAAAACCCATTTATCCTATTAAACCTATTAAAAATCCTCATGTTTCAATTCATAAGGAAAACCACTTTTATAGCATAGCCTAAAACCCTAGAATCTCAAAACACATAGAGTCAACAAACCTCCTTCTGGTCAATGATCTTCTTTGACACTTCTTGCACACATGGAGACAACCATCACACACTTTTGGACCAATATTTGAGCCTTCACACCTTTGGGAACCATGACTTCCTATAACCCATTTTAGGCCTGCTTGCCCTTAAACCAAAAACTAAGAAAATTGAGAGCACTCAAACATATTAAATTGGCACAAACATACCTTTGAAACACAAAATCACTTGGGGAACATCATAAAGAAGTGTATATACATTTATAAGGATCAAACACTTTCTTACATTTCATCAATCTCATTATGCCATCTGGATATACTCATTCTGACCCTGCATAATAGTTCCTTCATAAATCTCTAGAGAAATCTCATGAACTTATTACTCCCCCTTAACCAAAGACCTTATCTAATTGGAATTATCATATTGAGCACATAAACTTGATTTTACACAAGAAAATATGTCTCCTAAGAAGAATCGATAGAGACACCCTAATTCACAATATCTTAGAACAATGTGAAATTAGGAGTTACCCATAACTCCTCATATTCCTTCTCCTCCTTGGTCATCTGAACTTGTAGTTCTTATTTTTAAGCTTAAGAGAAGAAACATGCTAAACCAAAACAACATTTTCCTCTTCTAAGATTGAATTGGTAATACATCGAGACAACAAAGATTCATGAGATACCTTTTCATCTAAAGGATTCACCTTGCATTTTAGAATCTCATTACTAGGCACAAATAATTGAATGTTCTTTTCATGATACATGCTAAAAAATAGTAGGATGTTCACTTGGATCCATACATACCTCAAGACTAGCTTCAACCAACACCTTGGTCTTGTCTTTGAGCTTGGTCTCTACACTCTTAGCATGACCAGATAATGAGACCTCTTGGAACTCTTTAACTTCTAAAGCATTCTCCGTCATAAAAAACAAATTACTTAGAACTACAGTCCCATCATGACTCAAAATTGTCACCTTTGGCTTCCATGTGTTAACTTACCTTCTTCTTTTCACTTTAGGAGCTTGATTGATCTCATTTTGACTTGATGGCCTTTCTTTGCAGAATCTACCAATGTGACCTCTCTGTTCATAATTGTAGCACACCATACTCCTTGATGGAAACATAGTTTATCTTACCATGTTTGGATAGAAACTTGCAATATATCCTTTGCCATGACAAATAAAATTATTGAGTGAATATTTTGTCACCAACTAACTAATGGGAAAAATAGGTTGTTTCAACCACATCATAAGGAGACTAGTCAGCCAAATGTGCAGGTTTACCACATCAAAGGTGGACAAATCTCTCCTCTCATCAAGGGGAGGTTCCCTATAAATATGAGGTGCTATATATATTATATATATAAGCATAAAATAACACTCAGGGGTAGGACAACACCATCCATCTCTCTTTTTTTAGAGATGATGTTCATAGACATAGGAAAATTTTGGTGAAAACACTGAAGGCACTTTTCTTCTTTCAGAAGTGGTCTGCAGCAAACAACAGGAATTCTTTCTGATAGTGATAGTAACAGGGTGCAATAACTAGCAAAATGAGGTGTAGCACAAAGTCTCCCCCTCGACTACCAAAGAGTGAAATATGAAGGACAATGAGGGAACAAAGTTATCCCAAGGTCCTTTACACAAACAAATAGAAAATAAACACACTAAAGACAATTGTGGCAGCACAAAGTCTCTCCACAGTCGGCTTCAGGACACCTTCCTGGTTACTTCCACTAATTCTACTTATTTATTAAATGGACAAGAACACATTCAGGAAATAGACATAAGAACAATTTCCTCAACAACACAAGCTATTCTAGCACAAAGTCTAAAATGTCACTTGCTTTCTCATTTAGATAACGAAATATGATTAACAATCTGAGCTCAAAGTCTCAGTAATGCCTTTCAATTTGGGTAGAGTTTTGCTTCTAATAACAAAAAGATCTCTATTACATAAAATAAGAGATTACAATATATAGCAGCCAAGAAAGACTTGGCACTTTGTTTTATGGAAAGGCCCATGCTGCATTCAATGCCTTGAATGCATTTTTAGTTATGTCAAGGGGACATGCTAAAATAGGGCATCAGCCTTGACTTTGGTGTATAGAAACATCTCGAATGTCTTCTCCTTGGCATGGGTTGTCTGTTTTGTCTCCTGATATGTACGTGGCTGTCCACTCACTTTTATTCAAAGGGAGAAAAATAGGCCATGCCTTTTAATGTTTTCATTCTCAGATGTCTACTTGGTGGATTGTTCCACCTACTAGAATAACTTTTACATAGATATTTTTGATCTTTTTATCTTGTTCCCTCTTTCCTTGTTGTATTTTGTCCTTTTCTTCATGATCTGAGCTCTCAAGCTATCTCCTTTCCTTTCTGTAGGCTCTTTCAGCTTTTTCTTCAGCTAATCACTGAGTTTGGTTCTCTAAGTTTCGTGCCATATTTGAAAATAAATGGGCATTTCATTACCCTAAATTTGATGTCCGTGGGGATGTCATTGGTCGTAGGTCACTTGAACCACTTTGAAACATGAACCTTTAAACCATGAGAGTTCATTAGTTTAATGGTTCAATAGTTTGGGTGGTCTTATTAGCTCTTTGGTTCAATTACTTCTTTGGTTCAATCACTTCTTTGATCTTTGGTTGAACCATCTCTTTGAACTGGTCTCTATTCCTTCATTTGAAGCTTCTTTGAACCTTTGAACTTTGAACCATTTTAGTTCAAAGTTCAACGGTTCATTCTCTTTCTTAGAATCCTTTGGTCCTTCAAAGTTTTTGGATCTTTTTCTTTTCTATTAAACTCATTGAACTTTTGAACTTTGAACTCTTTTGGTTCAAGGTTCAATCGGTTCATTAGTTCATTCTTTTTTCTTTGAATCCTTAGTTTTTCTAAGTCTTTCAAACTCTTCAAAGGGAAGGTGTCCCTTCGGGCCTTGAAAGTGGTCCATTTCATGGTCATCGAGAGTCCCTCACAAGGGTACCTAACCTTCAGGGTCCTTCGAGTGGCCTTGTTCTTCAAATCCTTCGAACAAAAAGTTTGAAGGAATTCTTTCCCCTGCCTTTGCCACTTTCTATCGAGCCTTTGAACATTCCTTCAAACAAAATGTCTGAAGGATTTCGCTTGTGAAATTTTGCCGCAGAAAATCTTTCTGAAAGATATTCTTTTATTCCTTTTATTCCCTACCCTCCGCAAGGGCACTTGTCCTTCAAGCTTTGGGAGACTCCTTTGAACTAACTGATTGAACCAACAATAGTTTAATGGTTCAATACTATGTTCTGCTCATCTAATTGATCGCTTAAACCAACCATTTGGAACCATTTGATTGAACCAACTCTTCAAACCTTTATTGAACTCATTGAACCTTGAACCTCTAAACCATTTTGGTTTAGGGTTCAATGGTTCAATGGGTTAAATATTTCTTCTTTGAATCCTTCTTTTCTTTAAGTCCTTTGAAGCTGTTCAACTTTGAACTTACTGAAGCACTTAACTCTTTTTAAGTCTACCGATGTCATTGAAATTTTGAACTTGTTGAACCTTTGAACCCTTGGAGGTGGGGTTCAATGGTTCAGTGGTTCAATATTTTGTTTGAAGCCTATCGATGGACCTTTTAATTGAAATTTGACATTGAACCAGCCTTGAAAATGCCTAAGTGTTGGGAACTTATTTCTTTGTGAGAGCTCACCTATTGAAGTTGCTGAACCTGTTAAACCTGCGAGTCCCTTAGCTGAATTTTTTTGAATAATTGAAGAACTTGGATGGTTAGAACATTTTTTGAGAAGGGAAGAGAGAATTTTGGTCTATAGGACCAAAATAATTGATATGTTGTCCCCAAAAATGAGTGATGGATTTTGGGAATAATAGCTGGCTCCAGTTGGAGAACTTCCATCGATTGTAAAAACAATTGAAGCTGAGTAGAAACTAGAATATCTAGTGCCTTCAAGTATGACATTGGGCTACGGAGTCATGCTACCCAAAAAAGAAAGGTGCAAAAAAATGAAAATGAACAACAAAAAATATAGCTAAAGACTATACAAATATACATATGTACAACTGATGTCACCTGTTACTTCAAGGATTGAAGTGCTTCAGATGCTACCCACTGTGAGGCAATGAAAAGGGCATGTCATCTTGATACTTCAGCAAGAAACTATTTTCACCATTGAGTTGATGAATAGTAATGGACATCTTTATAGGGAATCAAATTTCCCATGCATTCCCTTTGGTTCTCTTCTCTTGTCCCATAATAGAACTTGATCACTAATCTAAAAATTATGGGCTTTTGCTTTCTAGTCGAAGAGCTTATTCACCAAACTTTGATGCACAATAATTCAATCCACCACCATAGTTTATTTCTCATCCAGCTCAGTTAAGCACATGATCCTCTTGTCAATGGAGCTTTCATATGTCTGATCTTCGACTGCCTTTGCCAATTTCAATGCTGGTAATTCTAGGGTGATTGGTATCTCTACATTAAGACCATACAGAAGTTGGAAAGGTGACATACCTATCACCCTTTTGGGCATGATTTTGTTAGCCCATAAAGCATCAAATAATGCTTTATGCCAGGTTTGTTGGTTGTCATCCACCAACTTTTTGATGATGGTCACTAGGTTCTTGTTGCACGATTCTGCTTGGCCATTTCCTTACAGAAAATAATCAGAATAGTGGGAAAGGGAAATCCCATAATAAAAGTAAAACCGAGTAATCTCATGGGAAGAGAAACACACTGCATTATTTGTCACAATTTTAGTTGGGACCCCAAACTTATAAATGATGTTCTCCTTGAGGAAATTACACACTACTTTTGAAGTAACATGCTTGGATGGAATAGCTTCCACCCATTTGGTGAAGTAATCTATGGCTATGAGGACATAATCATGTCCATCACTTGAAAATAGGTTCACAGCACCAATGAAATCAATTCCCCATTGCTGAAATGGCTCTTCTATTACCACTGGCTTAAGAGGCAAAGTAGCTAACTTGGGTCTTCCAATAAACTATTAGCATAGTTCACATCTTTGTACCCATTTGTATGCATCTTGAAATAGAGTAGGCCAGTAGTACCTAGCTCACATAATCTTATGGGCAGTTACAAGCATAGAAAAATGTCCTCCATAGGCCAAATTGTGGAAGGATTCTAGAAGTTTGTTTTATTGCACTTTATCCATGCAGTGAAGGAAAACCCTATCAAGGTTCCTCTTATACAACCCGTTGTCCCACAGGACAAAGTTAGCAACTTTCAACTTGACAGTCCTCTTTTTTTTGAGACAGGTGAGCAAGACACTCACCATAGGTAAGGAAATGAGCAATGTTTGAATACCACTCATTCATGGTGGTGACAAAGAGGACTGTTGGTGTGTCTTCAATGTCTGCGTCTTCATACCTTGTTTTTTCTGGTCTATTATCAACAATCAATTGGCAGAGACCCCTTCCCCATACAAGCTTTGTTGGTTTGATAACAAGATCAAACTCCTAGATTTTATCAATCCAATTGCCCCTTTTGGTTCCAAACTCTTGCTGAGTAAGTATGGATTTGATTGTTATATCAGGAACTAGGGCAACAATGTGGGAATCCAAAATGTAAAAATGAAAGTGCTTTACTTCCTTTACCACTGCATAAGCATGCTTCTCTAAATTTGAATATTTAAATTCATGAGCTTTGAGAGGATAGCTCATAAAGGATATAGGAGATTCCACACTTTCTTTGTTCTATTGAACCAAAATTGCTGAAAGTGTCTACTCAAAAGCATAACTGTACATTGTGAAATCTTTGATATAATTTGGACAAACTAGAATTAGGGCATGGGAAATAGCTATCTTGATGTCTTGAAATACCAATTTGCCTTCTTCAGTCTAGTTGAAAGTGGCCTTTTCCTTCATCATGTTTATAATATGGTGAGTCTTCTCTATGAACTGAGGGATGAACTTTCGTAAAAAATTCACCTTTCTGAAGACAGAGTGAACTGCAGTCTTGTTGGTAGAATAAGCTTGTGGATGGATTTGACTCTTTTTGAGTCAATTTTTATGCCTTCTTAGGATATAATGTGTCTGAGAAGTTTCCATTTTATTACCCTAAAAATAGACTTCTTGGGATTTAGAGAAATGCCATTCTAGTAACATCATTCCAACACTTATTGTAAATGGTGCACATGATCAGGATGATGCATGGAAAAGACTATTAAATCATCAAAGTATATGATAATGAACCTACCCATTTCATCTTTGAAATCAAGGTCCATTGCTCTCTGAAAAGTGGCACCAACATTTATCAGACTAAATGGCATCCTTCGATATGCAAAGGTACCCCAAGGTGTGGTGAAGGCAGTCTTATGCTAGTCTGCTTTGCCAACTTCCACTTGATTGTACCCCACAAAGCTGTCTAGTATTGATAACATCTCTAAACCAGTCACTATTTGAAGGACTTGATCCATGATGGGTAGCGGGTAATTATCCTTTAGGGAGGATTGATTTAAATTTCTGAAGTCCACGTAGAGGTAAATTTTGCCATTCTTTTTTCTCACAGGAACTATTTTATCAATCCATGTGGAATGATGGAATGGGAAAATTATACTAGCATTTAGTATTTTCTATATTTTAGATAGAATACTACCTAATATCTTTGGATTGTACTACCTAGATTTTTACTTGTAAGGCACTGAATCACTCTTGAGAGGAATTTCATGGTGAATTTCTTTAGGCTTGAGCGACTTCAAATCATCATAGGAGTACACTAAAACATCTATGTAATGGCAAAGTAGGTCAGTAAATTTAAGCTTCTCTTTAGGAGTGCAGCACTTTCTAATGTTCACCATCTTGGGATTTTCCTTATTACCCAAATTTATCTGATCAAACTCCTGGGAGGAGCTTTAATCCATTTGTTGCTGCTTGATGAACCTGTCGTGCTTGTCAAACAATTTCTCAAGGGAAACCAGTCCTTTTAGGATTTTATTCCCTTTAATCTATAGGAATTCTTCATCTACGTCTGAACTTATTTTAGGGGCCGATTCAAGTTTTTAAGGCTCACTGCCTTCAAAGTAAAGTTGTTCAAAGCTGCCTTTTTATTCTAGAAAGGTGTTGATTTGGTTGTCACCATTAAACACTTGCCAATGATTGGCATTGTCAAGCACACTTGGTCAAAATACCAACTTGATAGTGTACCTATTTCATTTAAAATCTAAGTGAGGAACCAAAAGAGTTACAATAATAGCCAATGCATCAGCTCAGTCATTAAATTCCCTAAGTACTACAGAGATACTGAAAGCATTAAAGCTTTTAATTTGATCCCAAACTAGATTGTGGTAATGGCACAATCTCTCATTTTTGGTTTGGTATAGGTTCCTCACCTAACAAACCACTAGCTCAACATCTCCTCTAGCGTGAAGGAGTTTGACACCCCTATCTTGATCAGCTTTCAGTTTGAGTAACAAAGATTCATACTCAGTAGTGTTGTTGGTGTTGCTGAGCTACAATTTGTATGAAGAAGGAAAAATATCTCTTTTAAGAGATATTAAAACAATCTCAGCTCCAGAATTGGTGGAAGAATAGCTGCCATCAAATTCCAAGATCTAGACATCATCAAAAATTGATTTTTCCTTAGATTTCTCTTTAATTAGAGGGGAGGATTATTCTGGGCTTGCACTGTGTCTTGTCAATTCTTCTACTATTTTATCTGAATCGATTGTCAAGTTGTCAAATTCAAGAATTTCATTAGACACCACATGAACCTCCTCCATGGATAAGAAGTAATTACCCACACCTGAAGACTCAAACAAAATTTGAGCTTCATGTGCTGATGTTTGAGTGACCACATATTTTGCCTCCTTCTCAGGGAGCAATTTCTGCATGACACCTTTGATTGGGATCCTTGCTTCAAATAGGTCCATACTCAACTCACCACCAACATCCTTGTAGAAATTTCATCCAAGAAGAATACCGTATGAGGTTGGGACATTGGCCACTAGGACTGTCATCTTAATTCTCTAACTTGAGAATGCTACAAATGCAAATTAGGCATCCTTGATTTGTCCCAGTAGTGGCACTTATTTGTTCTCTATGGAGAAACATCTCCTAAAGGTCTTGGTTAGTGTGAGTCCAAGAAATTCTACCACTTTGGCAACCATGAAATTCTCAAACACACCTGATTTTATGATGTAACTGTTCAGCTGGTGTCCATTTATCAGAAGGGAGACATAAAATGGTTCTGTCCTCTCGAGAGCAGTAGGAAGAACAATGACAAGGTTATTCCAGGTAGATGTGGGAGTCACCTTTGGAATAGCTGGTCCTAAAATGATGGTTTTATTTTTTACACATTAAACCAGCTTATCCAACTGCTCAGGGTTGGATTATAGGAATTCAAATTTAGACATTTGAATTTTAGCTTTCTTGACATGGTCAACTATGTCAAACATCTGAAATGAATTAAGAATAGGGGAAGACAATTCATCCTTCTAGTTTTTAAGGGGGGGTACTGATCTATGAAATTAAAGTTGAAGGTGAAGGCATACTTGAGGTACTTACTTTTTTATTACTCACTAGGTCCTTTGGCTGGAAAGGTAGAGAAGTTATTTGTTTGGAAATTAAAATTATAGACTGAGATCGCTCCTTTATTTTTTCTTTATCAGCTCACTGGGCTGACTGGTTTTAGGACCAAATGAATACAGTGTGTGATCCATCAAATGCTTCACCTTTACTTTTGGGTTGATCCTGGTAGTTTAGGAAACTAATGTTGCAGTTGCCAACTAATTTTTCTTCTCCCTCTATGAAGAGATTAACATCATCTTCTTGGTTCAACTTAGGCTGGAAGGAGAAATCAGATTCTATTTCAAGATATCCAACTATTGAATTGGTCAGAGGTGCTTCAATGACAAGCTTCCCATGTGGGGAAGGAAGGTGATTTGGCTGCCCTTGATTCTTGGTAGCATTGCCTTGGTAGGAATGATTAAGAAATGTTCTCCTTGGTATATCTTTGTACAAAGGATCAGAAGACATCCCTTGTGCCATTTGATTTTTGAAAGCTAGCAACTCATTTGCCAGCTTTTTCACCATTGGATTAGTGGTGCCTGTAGATGAATATTTAGAGGATGAAAAAGATTTACCTCTATTAAGATCTCTCCTTATCTTCCTCGCCAAGATGAGATCATCTTCCACCTCAGTGGCTAAATTTTGAGCAGTAGTAAGGTCTATGTGGCCAGCACGTCAGTATAAAACTCACTTTAGGTAGTTAAGAGTTGATGAAGAAGTATTTGAGATTATCAGCTATTGGCTAAGCAATTTTAGGGATCCTATTCCTCAGCTTGTCAAACTTGGCAATGAAGTCCCTCATAGGTTCATGAGGCTCCTTCTTCATTTATGTGAGCTGGGCCAGTAGGGCATGCACATCTTTTACAAGCTTGAAACTAAATTCAAATTTCACTTTGAGAGTGTTCTAGTCAGTTACTGACCGAGCCTGCAGGTGGTAGAACCAATTTGTAGTAGCACCTTGTAAAGTTTCCACAAACAACCTGATTACTACGTCTTTATACTCCATGCCTATCACACCATAGGTTATGCTGAAGGCTGCAATATGTTCATCAGGATGAACTCTCCCATCACTAAAAAACTTGGAAAAATCCTTCCTTGAACTACATGGTAGCTCATGTAGAGGTGGAGTTAAGTTGAGTGGGCCAAAAGAGTTACCCTAGGGGCCTTGAACTACCATTATTTGAGTATTTAAGGGAGGGATAACAAATGCTTGAGGGGTATATAGTGACAAAACTCTACTAATAGCAAAAATAGATGCTTTGCCTGGTAATGGAGACCTAACTTTTATAGGAGGAAAATTCTTAGTTTGTTGGAGGCGAGATGGTGAAGGAAATAGATCAAAATCACTTTGCTAAGCCAACTCGAATACAGGGTCAACAATACCTTTAGATCTTTGGCTTCTTGTATATCGTGGAGCTGCCAGAGTGTAAGACTTGAATGGATAAGGGTAGGGACTGCTTCAATTTGAAGCTTAAGGCTTCAAATTACACAAAATGTTCCCCAGCAGAGTCACCTAAAATTGTTGGGTGAATATTTTGTCACTAACTAACTAATGGGCAAAATAGGTTGTTTCAACCACAACATAAGGAGATTGGTTCACCAAATGTGCAAGTTTACCACATCAAAGGTGGACAAATCTCTCCTCTCATCAAGGGGAGGTTCCCTATAAATATGAGGTGTTATATATATTATATATATAAGCAAAAAAATAACACTCAGGGGTAGGACAACACCATCCATCTCTCTTTTTTAGAGATGATGTTCACAAACATAAGAGAATTCTAGTAAAAACACTAAAGGCACTTCTCTTCTTTCAGAAGTGGTTTACAATAGACAACATGAATTCTTTCTGGTAGTGATAGTAATAGGGCACAATAACCAACAGAATGAGGTGTAGCATAAAGTCTCCCCCTTGATTGCCAAAGAGTGAAATATGAAGGACAATGAGGGCACAAAGTCATCCCAAGGTCCTTTACACAAACAAATAGAAAATAAACACACTAAAGATAATTGTGGTAGCATAAAGTCTTTCCACAGTCAGCTTCAGGACACCTTCTTAGTTACTTCCACTGGTTTTACTTATTTAATTAAATAGACAAGAATGCATTCAAGAAACAAACATAAGAACAATTTCCTCGACAACACAAGCTATTCCAGCACAAAGTCTGAAAGGTCACTTGCTTTCTCATTTAGATAACAAAATATGATTAACAATCTAAGCTCAAAGTCTCAATAATGCCTTTCAATTTATTCAAAGTTTTGCTTCTGATAACAAAAAGATCTCTATTGCATAAAATAAGAGATTATAATATATATCAATCAAGAAAGACTTGGTGCTTTGTTTCATGGAAAGGCCCATGCTGCATTTAATGCCTTGAATGCATTTTTAGTTCTATTAAGGGGCCATGCTGGAATAGGGCATCATCCTTGACTTTGGTGTATAGAAACATCTCGAATGTATTCTCCTTGGCATGGGTTGTCTAGTCTGTCTCTTGATATGTATGCAGTTGTCCACTCACTTTTATTCAAAGGGAGAAAAATAGGCCACACCTTTTAATGTTTGTGCACTCAGATGTCCACTTGGTGGACTGCTCCACCTACTAGAATAACTCCTGCACAAATATTTTTGGTCTTTTTCTCTTGTTCCCTCTTTCCTTGCTATATTTTGTCCTTTTATTCATGATCTGAGCTCTCAGGCTATCTCCTTTCCTTTCTACAAGCTCTTTCAGCTTCTTCTTCAGCTAGTCATTAAGTTTGGTTCTCCAGGTTCTGTGCCATATTTGAAAATAAACGAGCATTTCATTACCCTAAATTTGATGTCCATGGGGACATCATTGGTTGTGAGTCACTTGAACCACTTTGAAACATGAACCTTTGAACCATGAGAGTTCATTGGTTCAATGGTTTAATGGTTTGGGTGGTCCTATCGGCTCCTTGGTTCAATCACTTCTTTGCTTTTTGATTGAACCATCTCTTCGAACTGTTATCTAGAATTTTCCACTTCCTTCCTTCATTTGAAGCTTTTTTGAACCTTTGAACCTTTGAACTTTGAACCATTTTAGTTTAAAGTTTAATGGTTCATTCTCTTCCTTAGAATCCTTTGGTCCTTCAAAGTTTCTGGATCTTTTTCTTTTATGTTGAACTCGTTGAACCTTTGAACTTTGAACTCTTTTGGTTCAAGGTTAAATCAGTTCATTGGTTCATTCTTTGTTCTTCAAATCATTGGTTTTTCTAAGTCTTTCAAACTCTCTAAAGGGAAGGTGTCCCTTTGGGCCTTCAGAATGGTCCATTTCATGGTCATCGAGAGTCCCCCGCAAGCATACCTGCCCTTTAGGGTCCTTCGGGTGGCCTTGTTCTTCAAATCCTTCGAACAAAAAGTTTCAAGGAAATTCTTCAGACATTTTATCTTAAGGAATTCTTTCCCCTGTCTTTGACACTTTCTATCAGGCCTTTGAACATTCCTTCAGACATTTTATTCAAAGGATTTCCCTTGTGAAATTTTGCCACAAAAAATCTTTCTAAACTATATCCTTTTGTTCCTTTTATTCCCTACCCTCCACAAGGGCACTTGTCCTTCAGGCTTTGCAATACTCCTTTGAACCTTCTAACTGAACTGATTGATTGAACCAACAATGTTTCAATGGTTCAACAGTTCAATGGTTCAATATTGTGTTCTGCTCATCCAATTGACCACTTGAACCAACTATTTGGAACCATTCGATTGAACCAACTCTTTAAACCTTTATTGAACTTATTGAACCTTGAACCTCTGAACCATTTTGGTTCAAGGTTCAATGGTTCAATGGGTTAAATCTTTCTTCTTTGAAGCCTTCTTTTCTTTAAGTCCTTTGAAGCCGTTGAACTTTGAACTTTTTGAAGCGCTTAAATCTTTTTATGTCTATCGATGTCGTTGAAATTTTGAACCCATTGAACCTTTGAACCCTTAGAAGTAGGGTTCAATGGTTCAATCTTTTGTTTTAAGCCTACCGATGGACCTTTTGATTGAACTTCGATGTTGAACTAGCCTTGAAAATGCCTAAGTATTGGGAACTTGTTTCTTTGTGAGAGCTCGCCTATTGATGTTGTTGAACCTGTTGAACCTGTGAGTCCCTTAGCTAAAAAATCTTGAATAATTGAAGAACTTGGATGCTCAGAACATTTTTTGAGAAGGGAAGAGATAATTTTGGCCTGTAGGACAAAAATAGTTGATATGTTATCCCCAAAAATGAGTGACAGATTTTGGGAACAAAAAAAACAACCTTCCCTTTTTTAGGAGGACTCACCTTGTCTAACCTTATATGGACAATGGTTTGCAAAGTATCCCAAAACAATATAGTTAAATCACTTAACTCTATTCATACCTTTTGATTAATGACCCCCATCATAGTTTCATGTAAACTCATTTATAATAGGTGAAACAATAACCACTAAAACTTTCATATCTCATGGAATTTGGTTATTTGATCTGATTTATCTTTACTCTACCAATGCCTTCATTCCTTATTTGATTATTTGTATTCAAAGTATGATTGTCTTGGTTTACATTAGTCTTCATTTTGTATTGAGTTACATTATTTTGTTCTTCTTCATATCCAAGACTAGTTCTATCACCATCATGCTTTTGACCACTCAAAATATTATCTAGATCACATGATATCTTTTCAAATCTCATAAATGTCTTCACATTACTAGCTATCTTTTCTAGCTTAGATTTCAAAGACTCATTTTTAGAAACATACCTTGAACATTCATCTTCTTTAGCTTTTAGGCTTATAGATAGAATTTATAATTGAAAACTGAGATACTTGATCATATCTTCATGCTCCTTGGTGTCTTGATTCAATATTACCTCATACACACTGAATTAATCCTCATATTCCTTGAGTTTAGATTTCCTCTTCTTATTGATCTTATTCTCAATCTTCAGTTCTTTAAGAGCATTCACTAATACAATCTCATAGTCCACCTCATCTATATCACTCGAAGTAGACACCTTATGATGTGATAAAATTACTTCCTCATCCATGAATAGGGCTTCATCTTCAGTAGGACCATCATGTTCATGATCATATTCTGAGTCACTTTCTTCACTCTCATCTGATGAGCTGCAATCTTCTTTGGTGTAGAGACTCTTCTTGTTTTTGAAAGACTTCTTGTTATTGTTAAACTTTCTAAATATTTTCTTCCTATAAGTCTTCTTGTTCTCATCTTGGCCTTCACCATGTTCATGAGAGCACTTAAAAGCAAAATGTCCTATCTCTCCATAGTTGAAACATTTGAAGGGTAGTTAACCCTTATACTTCCTTGAGCCTATGTTCAATTTCCTAGTAATCAAAGAAATTAGTTCATCCTTATCAACATCATATATGTCATCCTCTTTGGGTTTCTTACCTTAGAAATTCTTCTTAGGCTTCATATCTATCTTGAATGTTGCTTCCTTCTTTGGTGATATATCATCATTTACTCTCATCTCATATGCAGTAAGAGTGTCATGCAATTGTTCTATCTTTAACTAAGTAAGATCATGACTTTCTTCTATAATAGATACTTTTGGATCAAACTTGAGAGATAGAGACCTTAATACCTTTTGGACTACAATAGCCTCTTCAAGATTCTCTCCAAGACCTTTGATGATGTTCACAGTCTCATCAAGTCTCTATAAAAAAGATGCCACATAATATTCTTCCTTCATCTTGAGACTTTCAAATTACCTTCTATGAGTCTAAAATTAGCAAGCTTGAAATTTGAATATCCTTCAAAAATGATCTACATTTTGTCCCATATCTCTTTAGTATATTTACAATAGATTACCTTGGTGTATTTAGTCTCTGAAAGACCATAATTGATAGCATTCATTGCCTTGGAATTATTCTCAAACAACTTCTTATCTACAACACTAAATGGAGGAGTAATAGGAGAATCATAACCATCTAAAATATATTTCCATACATCAAACCCTAGGGATATAATGTATGTCCTCATCCTTGTAATCTAAAAAGCATAATTGGATCCATTGAACAACAATGCTTTCTTAGTAGAGAAATCTCCTTGATGACTACCCTTATTATACCTTGGATCACTTTCGAGTTGTTAAGCCTTTACCAAAGGACCCACTTTGATACAAATTATTAAAAGTAAAGTCATTGAGAGGGGGGTGAATCAGTGAGTATAGATATTTCAACTTCAGTTTCAATCCTTCCAAACTCTTAATCAATCAATACATACATTTATGAGGCATACACATCATTCATAGCAATGAACTAGAAAGACAATGCAAGATCAATCATATAAAACATGGCATAAGTGGGAAACCCTCTTGGGAGAGAAAACCCATTGAAACCTACAATTGGACTACTATCCTATAATAACAAGATCCAATTTAGATTAGTTACAACTCATCAAGGAACTACAATCCATATTTAATGAGACTACAATCCCACAAAGTGCTACAATACCTATCTGGGTGAGCTACAACAAAAACCAAAATTTTAATAAATTTCACCTTTCAAGGATATTGTGACCCCCTTAGATGCTAAGATGCCATGAAAACACCTATGAACACATACACTTATGAAGTGATGTCTTCAACACCTGATGATGGACCTCTAATTATCATTCTTCACCTTTGCTCATACTCAAACAATAAGAGAACTATTCTACCAACATAATTATGACCTATATGTCATATAAATAGTTCTCAATCTATTCTTCTCTTCAACTCATCTACAAGGCACTCTACCCCTTCTTTGATTCACAATTCACACACATAAACCTGTCACTCAAGTCTTCTATAAAGTCTAGAAACTAACACATTTGGTTTCACTATTTATAGAGAAATCATGATAATCACTACCTTATTCAGCCACTAGGCATGACTTAATCCTTAAGCCATCTATCACATTAAGACATGAATAAAAAATAATCTTCATAGGTCAGCCATATCATCTATGGGTCACCCTTAAGGAACTACACCTTTTAATAAGGCCCTTGTAGCCCTTATAGGTCTCATGTGAACCCATTTACTCCTTTATCACTTCATCAAACAAAATAAGAACACAAAACCCCTACCAAAATCATGGAACCATTCCATATGATCTATATGTCCCCTTTAAGTGACAACAACCAACATAGAACCCTTCTACTTAAGCAAAATTTTCTTAAACAATATTCTGTACACATAGTCATTATGAACGAACACACAATCACCTTATAAACCATTTTTAATATTGTATATGAATGGTAAAACCTTCATAATAAACACATATGATCTTCATTGAGTTGAAAACACACCCCAATATCCAATTCATCAATATATCAAAACAATATCAAAATAAGCTAAAAAAATCTTCTCAAGTTACTTGTAAAACATACATGAACACACAATCAAATTTGAACCTTAATATATTTTAATGTATGTTGTTCCCAAAATTTGTCACTTATTTTGGGACAACATGTGAACTATTTTTGGTCTTACGAGCCACAAATTTTTCTCTTCCCTTTGTAGAGTAAGATACTCTACATTTTTTTTTTGAGTTTTAGTTGTGTGCTCCAAGTTTTGACCCTGCACGTTTCAGTTTCGAGGAAGTAATGGGTTATGACACAGGGCACGGGTTTTTCATTTTGCATGAGTTTTTCTTTCTACCTAAAGTTTCATCTAAGTCTCAAATTCAAGCGAAAGTTTCCAAGTTTCATCTACTGGGACACATTATAATTTGTTTTGAAAAAGTAGTGGAACATGCCACGTGTCCTGTTATAACTCAGTGGAGCGCGACAAGTGTCTGCATCCACGTTTCAAGATTCTTTCAATAAGATTATCTTATATTTCCATAGAGGGCACCAAGTGGCAACTTTGGAAGGTTTTAATATGTTTTTCTAAAAGTAGTGAAAGTTGCCACGTGTCCCTTGTAAAGCTCAGTGGAAGCCACAAAGTGTCAACATCTGTAGTTTCTTCCTTTTGCTTCATTATTGAGTAAAGACTATGGTGGGACCCAAGTGAGTTGATAAAAGTAAGCTGAGCATGCCAAGTATCATCATTTGTGTGAATCCAAATGAGTCATGCATGTTTTTATAGTGTTTCTAAAAGCTCAGTGGAAGTTGCCATGTGTCATCTTCTACAAGACTCTCAAAAGATATCTTAAGCTTCTATAAGTTACATGGATGATGCCAAGTGTCCTCACTTGTTTCATAGTGGAAAATGCCATGTGTCACTTGTAGATCATCAAAAATCACCACCTATCCCCATTTCCCTTTTGAAGCTACTTAGGCAAGAAGTGTTATGGGTCCCATTTTCTGTAAGTTGGTAAAGTTTCAAAGCAACGGACTATGACAGATGTCAAAGATGGAGCACTCCCAATACAAAGCCACTGTAAAAAGGATGAAGCCTAATAGAAAGTGGCCAAAGCAAGCTAGAAAGACATGAAGAAATCGCTAAGGAGGAGGGAGATATTTTTGATAAAAAGAAGCAAAAACTCTGCCAAAATTGAGAGGTTATCATTGAGACTTTGAGCTCAGGTTGTTACTCATATTTCTTTATTTGAATGAGAAAGCAAGTTACTTTTAGACTTTATGATATCATAGGTTGTATCATTTAGGAGACTATTCTTATGTCTGTCTTCTGAATATGTTCTTGTCCATTTAATAAAATAAGTAGAACTTGTGGAGATAATCAAGAAGATGTCCTGAAGCCAACTGTGGGAAGACTTTGTGCTATCTGCAATTTCCTTTAGTGTGTTTCTTTATTTTCTATTTCTATATAAAAGACCTTGGGATGACTTTGTGCCGTCATTGTCTTTCATACTTCACTCTTTGGGTAGCTGAAGTGGAGACTTTGTGCTATACTTCATTCTGCTGGTTATTGCACTTTGTTACCAGTCATTTGTCACTACCTGAAAGAACTCTTGATATTTCTTGTAAGACCACTTCTGAAAGAAGATAAGTGCCTTTAGTGTTTTCACCTAGATTTCTCCTTTGCTTGTGAGCATCATCTCTAAAAAAAGAGAGATGGATGGTGATACCCTACCCCTGAGTGTTATTTTTTGCTTATATTTATAGTATATAGCCCCTTCATACTTATAGGGAACCTCCCCTTGATGAGAGGAGAGATTTGTCCCCTTTAGATGTGGTAAACCTACAACTTTAGATGACCAATCTCCCTTGCTATGGTTGATTAGACCTATTTTTCTCATCAGTTAGTTGGTTAACAAAATATTCACCCAACAGCTTTTTGGTGACTCTGCTGGGGAAGAGCACATAGTCTAAAGCCTCAAGTTTCAAGTTGAAGTTAGACCAGTCCCTTCCCATTTTTATTCTACAATTTGGCAACTCCACGCTATACCAAAATCTAGAGAATTCAATGTGTTGTTGACCTTGTCTTTGAGTTGATGTAGCAAAGAAATTTTGACATATTCCCTCCCCAACTTCAAGTCCAACGATCTAGGAGTGTCCCTCCTACCTGTACCAGGACACCAACACAAGGCATAGCTTCTTTTTCTACTATTATTAGAGCTTTGCCTATACATACTCCACCCAGATTCATTATCCCCCTTTTATATAATCTAATTATGGTAGTTCAAGGCCCCTGGGGTAATTCTTTTGGCCCACTCAATCTCATTCCACCTCTACATGAACTTCCATGCAGCTCAAGGAAGAATTTCCCTAAATTCTTTGGTGATGGGAGAGTTAATCCTAATGAACACATTGCAACTTTCAGCATATCCTGTGGTGTGATAGGCATGGAATTTGAGGATGTGGCAGTCAGAATTTTCATGGAAACACTACAAGGTGCTGTTGTAGACTAGTTTTACCATCTGCAAGCTCAGTCAGTGACTGATTGGGACACACTCAAAGCTAAATTTGAGGCAAGGTTCAAGCCTACAGAAGATGCACATGCCCTGCTATCCTAGCTCACATAGATGAATAAAGAACTTCATGAACCTATGAGGGACTTCATTGCCAAGTTTGACAAGCTGAGGAATCAAATTCCTACCATTGCTCAACCAACACCTGAAAACCTCAAATGCTTCTTCATCAACTCACAACTGTCGGAAGTGAGTTTTTTGTTGAGACGAGTGGGTCACATAGACCTTGCTACTACTCAAGACTTGGATATTGAGGTAAAATATGACCTTACTCAGTTGGAAAGATAAGGATAGATTCAAACAAAGGTAAACCCTCTTCATCTTTTGAATACTGACCTACAACTACCACTGATCCAATGGTGCAGAAGCTAACAAATGAGTTGCTGGCTCTTAGAAAGAAAATGGCACAAGGAATGTCATCTAATCCTTCATATAGAGATTTACCAAGGAGGACATTCTCTAATCAGTCTTACCAAGGTAATGCTGCTAGAAACCAAGGACAAGAAAATTGCCTTCCTCCTTCATAGAGGAACCTTGCCCTTAAAGCGCCTCCAACCAACTCAGTAGTTGGATATCTTGAAGTTGAATCAGATTTTTCATTCCAACCTGAGTTGAATCCTAAAGATGACGCTAATCTCTTCACTGAGGAAGAAGAATAATTAGTTGGTGACTCTAACATTGGTTTTCTAAATTATCAGGATGAACCTAGAGGTGAAGGTAATGTAGCTAAGGGATCATATGTTGTATTCACCTAGTCCAATAATTAATTAGCTCAACCAGCTAATAAAAAAAAAGTAGAGGAGCGAGCTTAGCCCACAATTTCAATTTTCAAATGGGGAACCACTCTACCTTTCCAGCCAAAGGACCTGGTGATTGCAAGAAAGGTAAATACACCAAAAACCCCTCTGCCTTCTACTTTAAATTTGTAGTCCAGTCCTCCCCCTCCCAAAAATCAAAAGGATGAACTCCCATTCTTTATTCCTAGTCCATTTCAGACATTTGACATTATTGATCATATAAATAAAATCAAAATTCAAATGTCTAAATTTGAATTTTTGCAGTCCAATCCTGAGCAATTGGACAAGTTGGTTCAATGTGTAAGGCACCAAACCATCCCTACAAGACAAGATGCTAAGAAGGTGACTCATGATACCCCAAGGAACATGTCTATCCCAAATAACCTTATAATTACTCCTCCCACTACTTTTGATAGGATTGAACCTTTCTATGTCTCCCTGTTGATAAATGGATATCAGCTGAATAATTGCATAATTGATTTTAGAGCTTCAGACAATGTCATGCCTACCAAAGTGGTGGAATCCCTTGGTAGCACACTAACCAAGAAATTTGGGAGATGTTTCTCCATGGAGAACAAATAAGTGCTGCTACTGGGACAAATCAAAGATGCTCAATTTGTAGTTGTAGGGTTCCTAGACAAGAGAATTAAGATGACTGTCTTGGTGGTCGATGTCCTAGCATCATATGGCATCCTTCTTGGGTGGAATTTTTGCAAGGATGTTGGAGGTGAATTGACCATGGACCTATCCAAATCAAGGATTCCAGTCAAAGGTTTTATGAAAAGATTACTCCCTAAAAAGGAAGCAAAATATGTGGTCACCTAATTATCAACACCTGAAGCTCAAATTTTATTTGAGTCTTCAGGCATGGGTAACTACTTTCGATCCATATAAGTTCACAAAGTGCTTATTGAAGCTTTTGAATGTGTCAACCTAGAAATATGTTCAACTATAACAATAGATGAATTGATGGAGTGCAATGTAACTGCAGAAGAATCCCCCTCTCTAAACAAAGAAGAATCCAAAGGAAAAGTAGTGTCTAACGAGGTATGGATTCTTGAATTTGATGGTAGCTACTCCTCTACTAGTTTAGGAGCCAGGATTATGTTGATATCTCCTCAAAGAGATATTTTTCCTTCATCATACAAACTACAATTTAGCAATACCAATAATATAGCTGAATATGAATCTCTATTGCTTGTATTGAGGGCTACTCGAGACAAAGGCATCAAACTCCTTCATGCTAAAGGAGATGCTGAACTAGTGGTTTGTCAAGTGAAAAACTTGTATCAAACCAAGAATGAGAGATTGTGCCATTACCACAATCTAGTTTGGGATTAGATTGAAAGCTTTGATGATTTCAACATCTCTATAGTTCCCAAGGAATTTAATGACCAGGCTGATGCACTAGCCATTTTAGCAACTCTATTGGTTCCTCACTCAAACTTCAAAGGAGATAGTTACACTATTGAGCTTGTCTTTCAACCAAGTGTACCTGATAATGCCAGTCATTGGCAAGTGTTTAACAATGACAACCAAATCATTACTTTATTGGAGAAAAAAGATAGCTTCGTACAGTGGCACTTTGAAGGTAGTAAGCCTCAGAAGCTTGAACCAGCTCTTGAATCAAGTTCAAATGTAGGTGAAGAGTTCCTACAACTCAAAGGGAATAAAATCCCAAAAGGCCTAGTTTCCCTTGAGAAGCTATTTGACAACATGACATATTCATCAAACAGTAGCAAATGGATTCAAGCTCCTCTCAAGAGTTTGATAAGATAAATTTGGGTACCATGGAAGATCCCAAGATGGTGACCATTGGGAAGTGCTGCACTCCTGAGGAGAGATTCAAGTTCACTACTTAGCTCAGCCAGTACATGGACATCCTAGCATATTCCTATGATGATTTGAAGTCACTCAAGCCTGATGAAATTTGCCATGACATTCCTCTCAAAAGTGATTCAACACCTTATAGGCAAAAATCTAGGTAATACAGTCTAAAGATATCAGGTACTATTCTATCTAAAATATAGAAAATGCTCAATTCTAGAATCATTTTTCCAATCCATCATTCCACATGGATTGCAAACATAGTGCCTGTAAGGAAGAATAATGGTGAAATTTGCCTATATATGGATTTCAAGAATTTGAATTAGTCATCTTTAAAGGATAACTATCCTTTTCCTATCATAGATCAAGTGCTTCAGATAGTGACTAGTTCAGAGATGTTATCAATGCTAGATGGCTTCTCAGGGTACAATCAAGTAGAAGTTGGTGAAGCAGACCAGCATAAGACTACCTTCACCACGCCTTGGGGCACCTTTGCATATCGAAGAATGCCTTTTGGCCTGATAAATGCTGGCACCACTTTCCAGAGAGCAATGGACCTTGATTTCAAATATGAAATGGGTAAGTTCATTATGGTATACCTTGATGACTTGACCATTTTTTCCAAGCATTGCCCTGACCATGTGTGCTATTTGCAACAAGTACTAGAACGTTGCCACCAAAATGGCATTTATTTAAATCCCAAGAAGTCTATTTTCAAGGTAATAAAAGGGAAACTTCTCAGACACATTATTTCCCAAGAAGGCATAAATATTGATTAAAAAAGACTCAAGTCCATCCAAGAGCTTACTTTGCCCACAAGTAAGACTGCAGTTCACTCTTTCTTTGGAAAAGTGAATTTCTTACGAAGGTTTATTCCTGAGTTCACTGAGAAGACTCGTCATATTGTAGATATGATGAAAGGAAAGGCCACTTTCAGCTAGATTGAAGAAGGCAAATTAGCATTTTAGGACATCAAGACAGTCATTGCTCACGCTCTAATTCTAGTTTGTCCAGACTATAACAAGGATTTCATGATGTATAGTTATGCTTCTGAGCACACACTTTCATAAATTTTGGTTCAACAGAACCAAGAAGGTGTAGAATCTCATATTTCTTTCATGAGCTATCCTCTTAAAACTCATGAGCTGAAGTACTCAAACATAGAGAAGCATGCCTATGCAGTGGTAAAGGTAGTGAAGCATTTCCACTTCTACATCCTGAATTCACATGTTACTGCCATGGTTCCTAATACCATTGTTAAATCCATACTAACTCAGTAGGAGTTTGGGATGAAAAAAGGCAATTAGATAGCAAAAATCTAGGAGTTTGACCTAGTCATCAAGCCAACGAAGCTGGTGCAGGGAAAGGGCCTTTGTCAATTGATTGCTGACAATAGACCTGAAGAAGCAGGGCATGAAAAAAATGAAGTAGAAGACATGCCGATAGTCCTCTTTGTCTTCACCATGAATGAGTGGTATTCAAATATTGCTCATTTCCTTACTTATGGTGAGTGTCTTATCCATCTATGTCATAAAGAAAGGAGGACTATCAAACTGAAAGCTACAATTTTGTCCTCTAGGACAATGGCCTGTACAAGAAGAGCCTTGATGGAGTGTTCCTTCGTTGTGTAGATAAAGAGCAACAGAACCAACTTTTGAGGTCCTTCCATAATTTGGCCTATGGAGGACATTTTTCTACTCCTGTAACTACCCACAAGATTCTTAGAGCCAGGTATTACTGGCCTACTTTGTTTTAAGATGCATACAAATGGGTACAAAGGTGTGAACTGTGTCAACAGTTCATTGGAAGACCCAAGTTAGTTGCCCTACCTCTTAAGCTAGTGGTGATAGAAGAGCCATTTCAATAATGGGGCATCGATTTCATTGGTGTTGTAAACCCATCTTCAAGTGTTGGACATGACTATGTCCTCACAACCACAAATTACTTCACCAAGTGGGTAGAAACTATCCCAACCAAACATGCTACTTCAGAAGTAGTGTGCAATTTCCTCAAGGAGAACATTATTTCTAGGTTTGGGGTCCCAACCAAGATTGTCACTGAAAATGTAGCTTTTTTCACTTCCTAGGAGATCACTCAATTCTATTTTTACTATGGGATTACCCTCTCCCATTTTTCTAATTACTTTCCACAAGGGAACGAAAAGTTGTATCAAGCAACAATAACCTAGTGACTATCATCAAGAAGCTGGTAGATGACAACCAAAAGACATGGCATAAAGCATTGGTTGATGCTTTATGGGCAGACATAATTACACCAAAAAGGGCAATTGGTATGTCACCTTTCTAACTTCTCTATGGTCTCAATGCTGAGATACCAATCAGCTTAGAATTACTAGCATTGATATTGGCCAAGGCAATTGAAGATCAGACATATGAAAGCTCCATTGATAAGAGGATCATGTGCCTGACTAAGCTGGATGAGTAGAGAACTATGGTGGTGGACCAAATTTCTACCCGTCAAAGTTTGGTGAAGAAGATCTTTGACTAGAAAGCAAAGAACCGTGATTTCCAGATTGGAGATCAAGTCCTATTGTGGGACAAGAGAAGAGAACCAAAGGGGATGCATGGGAAGTTTGATTCCCTTTGGAGAGGCTCATTTATTATCTATAAGATCAATGGAAAAAATAGCTTCCTATTGAAGTATCAAGATGGCATGCCCTTTTCTCTACCTCACAATGGGAAACATCTGAAGCACTTCAACTCTTGAAGTATTAGATAAGATCATCTATACACGTATATATTTGTATAGTCTTTAGTTTTGTTTTGTGCTTTTCCTTTTCATTTTTATTTTTTGGAGCCTTTTATTTTTGGATAGCATGACTCCATATCCCAATGGCATACTTCAAGGAACTGGAGATTCTAGTTTCTACTTCCCTTAGTTGTTCCAAAATTTCAACTGAAGGAAGTTCCCTAACTGGAGCTAGCTGTTGTTCCCAAAATTTGTCACTTATTTTGGGACAACATGTGAACTATTTTTGGTCCTACAAGCCAAAAAGTTTTCTCTTCCCTTTGTAGAGTAAGATACTCTACATTTTATTTTGAGTTTTAGTTGTGCACTCCAAGTTTTGACCCTGCACATTTCAGTTTCAAGGCAGTAATGGGTTATGACACAGGGCGCAGGTTTTTCATTTTGCGTGAGTTTTTCTTTCTGCCTAAAGTTTTGTCTAAGTCTCAAATTCGAGTGAAAGCTACCGAGTGTCATCTACCAAGACACATTATAATTTTTTTTGAAAAAGCAATGAAATGTGCCATGTGTCCCATTATAACTCAGCGGAGCGCGACAAGTGTCTGCATCTGCATTTCAAGCTTCTTTTAATAAGCTTCTCTCAGAGTTCCATAGAGGGCACCAAGTGGTAACTGTGGAAGGTTTTAATATTTTTTTCTAAAAGAAATAGAAGTTACCACGTGTCCCTTGTAAATCTCAGTGGAAGCTACCAAGTGTCAACATCCACAATTTCTTCCTTTTGCTTCGTTATCGAGTAAGGACTGTGGTGGGCCCTAGGTGAGTTGATAAAAGTAAGTGAAACACACCAAGTGTCATCATCTATGTGAATCCAAATGAGTCCCACATGTTTCTATAGTGTTTCTAAAGGCTTAGCAGAAGCTACCATGTGTCATCTTCTAGAGGACTCTCAAAAGATATCTTAAGCTTATATAAGTTAAACGAATGTTGTCAAGTGTCCTCACCTATTTCACAATAGAAAATGCCATGTGTCACTTGTTAAGATCAGTGGAAAGTGCCACCTATCCCCATTCCCCTTTTGAAGCTGCTCGAGCAAGAAGTGTTATGGGTCCCATTTTCTATAAGTTGGTAAAGTTTCAAAGTAGTGGACTGTGACAGATGTCAAAGACGGAGCACTCTCAGTACAAAGACACTGTAAAAAGGATGAAGCCCGATGAAAAGTGGCCAAAGAAAGCAGGAAAGACATGAAGGAATTGCTAAGGAGGAGGGAGATCTTTTTGATAAATAGAAGCAAAAAGTCTACCAAAATTGAGAGGTTATCACTGAGACTTTGAGCTCAGGTTGTTACTCATATTTCTTTGTTTGAATGAGAAAGCAAGTTACTTTCAGACTTTGTGCTGTCATAGCTTGTATCATTTAGGAGATTGTTCTTATGTTTGTCTTCTGAATATGTTCTTGTCCATTTAATGAAATAAGTAGAACTTATGGAGATAATTAGGAAGATGTCTTGAAGCCAATTGTGGGAAGACTTTGTGTTGTCTACAATTGCCTTTAGTGTGTTTCTTTATTTTCTATTTCTATGTAAAAGACCTTGGGATGACTTTGTGCCCTCATTGTCTTTTATACTTCACTCTTTGGTCAACTAAAGTGGAGACATTGTGCTATACTTCATTCTACTGGTTATTGCACTTTGTTACCAGTCATTTGTCACTACCTGAAAGAACTCCTATTGTTTCTTGTAAGACCACTTCTAAAATAAGAGAAGTTCCTTCTATGTTTTCACCTAGATTTCTCCTTTGTGTGTGAGCATCATCTCTAAAAAAAGAGAGATGGATGGTGATACCCTACCCCTGAGTGTTATTTTCTACTTATATCTATAGTATATAACCCCTTCATAATTATAGGGATCCTCCCCTTGATGAGAGGAGAGATTTTTCCCCTTTGGATGTGGTAAACCTGCAACTTTGGATGACCAATCTCCCTTGTTATGGTTGATCAGACTTATTTTGCTCATCAGTTAGCTAGTTGACAAAACATTCACCCAAAAATGTACACACTTTCATATCTTTAAATTAATATTTATAGATGTGCCCTAGAGTTCTCTATAACTTTCCTTTTTAAATCATGGACAAATTCATCCTTGATCAAAAGTTATGGGAAAAATACCACATACTAGTTTTTCCATTTGTAAAATTCAAATATTTAAATTCAAATGATCACAGTTAAACTTTAGACAATATGCTCACATCTAATGTCCTCATAAATTAAATAAATCATGAACCATTGATATTGTTCAATCTTTAACTCCATTAAATGACTCTCACTTTGACCACTTTGACTCCACTCACGCCATTAGATCAATCTTTATGAATACACACAAACCATTTGATCCTTATCTTTTACCTTTATTTAACATTAAACATCATGCCACCTGTCCTCATCTCACTACTTCCTAACATCTTGGAGAAAATGCACTCTATTTATCTCTTTGTGGGTTTCTCAAACTTTAAAATTTACAAAAATGACCTTATTTATCTACCTATAAGGCCAACTTTGCACAGTCATATCTTTTACCTCGCTCACTCACATGATCTCAAATTTGGACCAAATGATCTTCTCACATAATAGAATCCAACCATGTGACAAAATTATATTGTAACCTTCACACTTGTGAGATATAATGACATAAAAATTCTCACTTAGATTTTTCTACGATGGATCCAACTATGTCAAAAATTTGTTTGGAAGTCCAACTTTGAACATGCATATCTTTTGTCATGTTTTAGTGCTTGACCTAAAAGTGAGTGAAAATCAACTCAAAACAAATCTAAAAAAACCCATATTATCACCTTCTCTTGAAATATACACATCTATGAGATAGGCCACCATCAAACTTCTTACTTCGTTCTTTCTTGCCTTATGCAAATGTGGCTATAGGAAAACACTGTCAACATGCTTGGGAGCCCAACTTTTCACAAGCATATATTTTGATGCACTTCATCACATGATTTAAAGTTCAACACATAGAAACTAGGCACAAAAATGAAAAAACCCATATAATCATTTTGTCCTAACACCACCATGTGTGTGAATTTTGACCTCATCAACATGCTTACTCAGCTTTGCTTGAACCCTTTTGCAAAACAGGCTAAGTATGAGAACTTAGTGAATTCTATCCAAGTATCCAAATTTTCATTCTCATATCTTCAATCATGCTTCATTACTTGACTTTAAATCTAGTGTATAATAATCAAGGACTAATTTGATCACAAACATATGACCAACTCCCTCTGACTCATCCACATGTGGCAATGGTGACATCAACAAATTGCCTACTTAGATTTTCTGCCACTAAACCCAAACTATCTAAATGAAAAATATGGACTACCAAATTAAATCCATTTATGCACAAAAGTTCTCCAATCATCCTTGACCAATGATAGGACCCATTGCACATGCTCAAATCACCATACTCATTCCTAAACATCTCAAATCATGCTAAAATAGAAGATTGACCAAGTATACTAAGACAAGCACATTGCACAATTTGTTATTGTCACGTAGGCTATCAAATAAATTCATCCACTCACCAAAACACCTCTATGACATCACCATAACATCATTAAAAATGATCCAATAAAATAATCTATGATAGCCCAAACTACCTTTCATACTTAGAATGAAGATTTGAAGTGGCAAATAGACAGTGGTTGTTCAAATCACATGATAGTAGATAAGAGAAAATTCATCACTTTGAATAAAAATGCCATAGGTTCAATAAGGTTTGGAGATAACACATATACTAATATAATTGTCAAAGGTGCTTTGAACTTAGACAATGGGAAGACTAAGACATAAAATGTATTGTATGTAGATGGCTTGAAACACAACTTGTTGAGTGTAAGTCAAATGTGCACCCAAGGACATACCCTAAATTTTCATGATGAAGGATGTGATATAAGGAGATAAAAATTAGGGAGGTTGATTGCCAAACCTAAAAGAACTGAGAACAATCTATATGTATTAAATAAGATCATAAAAGAGAAGTGTTTTTTGAGTAAGGTAGATGATATTTGGCTATGGCATAGGAGGTTAGGTCATATGAACTTTGACAATCTAGTCAAGATCAACTCTAAGGGATTCGTGAAGAACATGCCCAAAATTTGCAAACCTATAGATGTTCTTTGCAAGGAATGTCAACATGGTAAGTGAACTAGGAGAAGATTCAAGTCCAAAGAATACTATACTACTAGACCTTTATAACTAATTCATATTGATATATGTGGTCTTATAATAATTCAAAGCATTCTAAGTGCCAGCTATTTTATGTTGATTATAGGTTATTTCACAAGAATGACTTGGGTAACATTCTTAAAAGATAAGTCAGAAGCTCTAGGTAAGTTCAAAACTATCAAGGATTTGGTTGAAAATGAGATGAATGTGAATATCACGTGTCTTAGTTCTTATGGAGGAGAGTTTTGGTCAAAAGAGTTTGATGAGTTTTGTGAGGTCAATGGAATTAGAAGACAATTCTCAGCTATAAGAATACCTCAACCAAATGGGGTGGTTGAAGGAAAGAATATAACAGTTCAAGAAATGGCAAGGACCATGTTGAATGAGTCAAAGTTGTCTGATGGCTACTAGAGGGAAGTTGTGGGTACTAAAATTTACACTTTAAATAGAGGATAAATTAGGATCAATGGTGATAAGACTCCATATTAATTATGGAATGGTAGACTTGTAAGTGTTGAACATTTTAAGGTATTTGAGAGTAAATGTTATATCAAGAGAGATGAGGAGGACTTAGGCACATTTTTCTCAAGGTCTAATGAAGGTATTTTCTTAGGATATTCATCAGGTAGTGTTGCCAATAGATGTTATAATAAGAGGTTTCAAAATATAGTGGAGAGAAAAATTTGAAGGTTGATGAGACAAAGAAATCATATTCTCAGTCAAAGAATGATGAAGGAGCAATAGAGATAGATGAAGATGAAAAATAAATTGAGGAGAAAAATGACTCAAAATGTCTTTCTAATTAGATTCAAAAGGATCATCCTGAATCTTAGATCATTGGTAATAAAAGTACATGTATACAAATAAGAAGAATAATGGTGAGTGATGTTATTCAAGAGAATACTACCTTACTATCCAAATTTTAACCTGAAATATATGTAGAAGTAAATGAAGTTAAGTTTTGGATAGATTCTATGAATGAAGAGTTAAATTAAGTTATGAAGAATGAGATTTGGGAGTTAGTACATAGGCCTAAAGACAAAAATATCATTAATATAAAATGGGTATTAAAAAATAAGTTGAATGAGAATGGAGAAGTCACTAGAAACAAGGATAGACTAGTATGCAAGAGATATGCTCAAGTATAAGGAGTGGACTTCGAGGAAAACTTTGCTCCTATAGCAATATTAGAGGTTATTAGGATGTTTATTGCTTATGTAGGTTTAAAATGCTTAAAGATATACCAAATGGATAACAAGTCAACTTTCCTAAATGGGAACTTGGAGGAAGAAGTGTACATTGATCACCTGAGTGTTTCTTATTGAATGATAACAAGTAATATGTATATAGGTTGAAGAAGGCCATGTATGGTCTAAAACAAGCCCCTAGAGCTTGGTACACTAGACTAGATAAGTATATTTTAGACCAAGGTTTCAAGAGAGGAGTTGCAGATAGTAACTTGTATATCAAGATTAAAAATGATCATCAATTGATAATGGTGGTCTATGTATATGATATCATCTTTGGTGGAACTAATGATAACATGACCAAGGCCTTTGTTGAGGTAATTAAGTTAGAATTTTAAATGTCTATTCTTGGAGAACTATCCTTATTTCTTGGACTTCAAATTAATCAATCTAAAAAAGGTATGTTCATTTCACATGTCAAGTATATAAAAGAGATGTTAAAGAAGTTTGAAATGGAAAATTTCAAGGATGTAAGTACACCTATGATTACAAGATGTAAATTAATAAAGGAGGATGAATCTTCAAGATCCAATAAGACAAAATATAGATCCATGATTGGGAGTTTATTATATACTACTACCTCTGGACCTGACATCATGAAAGTAGTAGGTCTTGTGGGAATATTTCAAGTACATATTAAGGAAAATCATCTATAAGAAGTCAAGAGGATACTTAGGTATCTCAAGGGAACTATGGATTATAGATTATGGTACCCAAGGATCAAGAAGTTTAATCTAGTAGCCTATACAAATGCAGATTGGGCTGAGATTCTAGATGATAAAAAGAACACTAGTGGAGGAGCCTTATTCTTAGGTAAGTGCCTAGTCTCATGTATAATCAAGAAGTAACCATCAATGGATTTATCTAATTTTGAGGCTAAGTACATTACAATAGATTCATATTGTACTTAGGGGTTGTGGATGAGATAAAACTTAAAAGACTACAACGTGGAGTTTGATGGTCTTATTCCTATTATTTGTGATAATACTAATGCCATAAGTGTTTCAAATAAACTTGTCATGAATTCAAGGACCAATCACATTCCTTTAAAGTATGATTTCTTAAGATAACAAGTGAACAAATTATTAAGTTTGAATTTGTGTTTACCAAGGATCAGATTGTAGATATCTTGATTAAGCCTCTTCCAAAGGCTAATTTTGAAAATATAAGACATGAATTGGGTGTGATTATTATTCCTAATAGTCACTAAGTAAGTCTAAGTGATTATTGGGAGCTAATAAGGAGGTGATTTATCTCCAAGAGTAGGAAATATGTACACAAGTTGTGAGGTCAAAGGGGGAGTCATATTAGTTTGTTTAGAAGAAGATGTCTGAGGTCTAAAATGAGATATGGGGAGCTTGTTGATATGAATTTTCATGCTTATTTATTGAGTTTTATTGTAGTTAGTGATTTGTCATTAATGTTAAAGGAGGAGATTTGTATATATAGGGTAGATGTATCTTAGTAAGAGAAGATTCTTTGAATGATTGTAATCAATTAGTGGTCGTCATCAATGATAAAGGGGAGATTATTGAGAATGTGTTTTAAGGTATGCATGGAGTTGCCATTTATTTCATGAATGTGTCATTGATGTCATTCTAAGTTGTAATTATTATTCTTAAGGCTAGGTTCATGAGTCGTGTACTTGAAGAAACCTAGTGAAAAGGCATAGGCCTGGTAGCATGTTGAGGTGAGCAATATGCAACTTGTGAGAGGAAGATTAGTAATGTGTGAGCATGGTATGAGGTTTTATGACATAATAATTAGGTGTTAAAAGTAGTGCAATAAGTTTTAAGGTGTGATCAAGGTCTAAGTATGACTAGCAATTCAAGGCCTAATATGCAAAGAGTCCTATTATGGCCTAATGAGGGGTCAAGTTCATTTCCCAAGGTGTCAAAGCTCTTAAGAGCATTGTCAAAGGTCTGATAGGTTGTACCAATTTTTTTGACCAAGTTTGAGGTCAAAGTTTGAAGGAAAAAGCATGAAAATTGGTGTTGAGGTTTTCTATGTGTATAGAATGAGGTATTGTAGACTCGAGAAGGATTATATTATGATCATTGGCATGTGGAACATTTGCATGAGGATCAAAGAAGATCATGGTAGTTAGTGAAGGGTCCTAACTTAAATTTCTTAGCATTTTTATTTCACTATTTTTTTCATTTATTTTATTTTTAGAAGAGAGTAAAACTTAAAGAAGGGTGTGGTAGAAGAACCTGATTTCATTATGCACGCATGATCATTCGATTGCATATACTCTTATTTGTCTGGGGAGGATGAAATATAAATAATAAATACACTATAAAATGGTTAATTAGTAAGGTAGATGGGTGGACTACCTCATGTGAGTTAGATCTAAGAAGCACTAGAATTCCTTGGAGGCTGTCAATCCACACTTTTAAAATAATTAAGTTTTGATAAAATAAACTAGGTGCTTACGTGAAATAATAAAAAGTAAAAAAATTTGATGCAAGAGATGTTTGAAGAGAAACAAGTGATTTTAACTAAATGTTTCATGTAAATTTTGCTTTATTTTATTTAGAAATAAAGGTGTAAAACTTGAAAGAAGGGTGAGGTTAGTAGAACCTAGATTTGGTTTGCGATCCATAATCCAGACAATTGTAGATATTCATCTTTGGCTTGGGAGGATGACCTATAGATAATAAAGAACTAAAGAGATGGTTGATTATTTAGATAGTAGGTTGGACTACCTAACAAGCTAGATCCAAGAAGAATAAGCTTCCTTGAAGGCTGTCAATCCACACTTTTAAACAATCAAATTCTAAAAATGAAAGATAAATTACTTGCATAAATAACAGAAGATGCTAAAATTAAATACAAAAAGTGATTGAAAGAGATGAATTTGATTAATTATAGCAATAAACAATTGACTATTAATGCCAAATGGATCGGGTATGGTTCAAAAAATAGGGTGATGTTTTATGATCAAGAAAAGAAGCATAAATTGGGATTTGGTTAGAGTTAAATAGGTGAAAATATATTGCTATTATATTTATCACATAGTGACCATTGGTGGTTGGGGTTATCTTCAATGATTAGGGTGACCATCGGTGGTTGGAAACCATTAGTGATTATGGACAGACCATAAATGTTTACTATGCATTTTGGGTTGGTTTACTAAATTGGTTGATGAGGTTGCAAAATAAAATTTTGGAAGGTGGGTTTGGGTTAGAGGTTGGTTGTGAGAGAAACAAAAAAAGAAATAATTACTAAAAAATAGATATTTAGCTTTGTTTTTTGTTGTTGAGGTGAGTGGATGATAAATTCATTGGTGGAGCCTTGAGAAATTTTGATAGAGTAATGGTACTTGGTTGTTGACCAATGAGCAATAACACTTCAAATCTCTATCATACTCATTACTGGTTCACTAGAATAAGACCTACAAAAGAAGCTCTGATACAAAAAGCTCTGATAATTACTAATGGTCTCTTTGATGATCTAATGGATCTCATCCTAGATGCCTTTCACCTCCTCTCTTTTTATAGAAGGAAGGGAGAGGTGGAATAATAAGTTTAACAAGATGTCAAGGGGTTGTTTAGCTATAGTCTTGACATGTATTGATTTGCACATGGATTAGGCAAGCTAAATATAAAAAATAAAGTTAGATTTGAAGTGGGAGTTAACCCTTTAAAGTAGTTAAAGGTTCAATATTGGTGGTTAAGCCTATCTATTGATGGTTAGGGTGACCATCGATGGTCGATAGGTCAAATCTTAAGGTGGTAAAATTTAATCAATTTTGAGTTAGGTTTGCAATCGAAAGGTTGTGGGATAGTCCCTAGGGGGTCTCAAGGTGGTCTAGGAGTTAGTTCAATATCTAGAACCATTGTGTGTAGTTTTCTAGTGTCTACATTTTTTCCCTTTTTTATATAATTTGTATCATCAAGATACAAAACAAAAATGGATTGAGTTTGAAGGTTAGATGCCCCAAATATGGGAGGAGTTGTTTCCCCTCAAACCAACAATTGATGAAGTGAAATAGAATTGGGTGTAGGTTTGATAATTGGGTAAGTCAATGACTAAGTTGGTGATAGGTTGGGCACTAAAGCACAAACATGTGCAAAAAGTATGATTCATTGTGATAGTTAAGATCACACATTGACTAGGTTACCATGGTTGGAAAAAATAAGGTCAAAATTAAAAAGACAAGTGACAAATAGACCATGTGACTTTATTTAGGCATGGCAGTTGGGTTACACTTGTAAATAAAAGTCTCCTAGATAAAGTCAATATATTCATAGGTATCTAAGGTAGGAAGTGATCCCAAGAAGACTCAATTGGTTATTTGTGCACAAGGTAGCATAAGTTCAAAATGTTCATCTTGGTAATGCAGTTGGTGTGGTTAAAAGGACTAAGGCAAGGTCAATGCAAAACATGCGCTAGTTTGGGCCAAAATGTCCAAATATGAGGTTTGACATGGTTGGTTGTTTGGTGGCATATGTAAACTCCATTGGTAAGCACTTAGATTGGATTTCACAAAAAAATTATTTAAAATTTAGGGATGGAAAATAAAAAAACCTAAAATTTTGACCGTCATCGATCATAGTTCACTCTTGGGGTCGATCATCGATGGTCACCTTAACCATCGGTGGTCATATGTCAGTCCTAAAAGGGAAAAGATAAAAGACCATTGGGGGTTTTATTCTATTATTATGAATTTTAAACCCTCGATGATTAGTTCTTGGAATTGTTAAGAAAAATTGTGATGGTTTTGTGAGGGTGATTGATTGGGTATGTGAGAGTGTTAAGTTAATCAAGTGTTGTTAGAGGTTTGACCTGATGAGGATGTAGAGGGGAAGAGGGAGAGCATAAGATCAAGTGGTGGTTTTTTGGGTTATTCCTCAATGGCAGTTGAAGAATGAGGTATGTCTTGTTTTGAATTGGTAGATTAGTTTTAAATTTACAAATAAATGCTTAATTAAATTTATTGGTTATGGGTGAGTTTTGATAGTAGGCTAGGTTTTGGGAGTTTTTGTTTGTTTTTAGAGTTTAAATTGCTAGTATGGGTAGGAACTTGGGTAGAGGGAGGGTAGAGTAAAGATAGATATAAATTTTTTGGTAGGTAATTTTTGAGGGTAGGGTTGGGGTTGATTGCCAATGATCTTTACACGGTGATTGTCAGTGATCACTACCAACCATCATCAATCATTATCAATCATTGGCAGTCGATAAATAACCATTGATAGGTCAATTTTTGGTGATCATTGGTAGTTGTTCTTCTAACCATCAGTAGTCAACCATAGGAATAGTTAACTATTCATAGTTGATTAATGTGATGAAGTTTGTGTGAATAGTTTTAAGGCTAAGGTTAAAGTTTTACTAAATTATTGATAGTTAAGGTCATAGTTTAAGTTTTGGTAAATAGTTGATTGTTGGAAGGTTAAAAGGGTAGGGGGTTAGGTTAAGGTAATGTGTATAGGTTAAGAAGGTTGAATGATGGGGTAAAGTAATAGGTATGGGTCATATTAGGTAAACATTATAAGTTGAATAGATTAGAATAGGAGGTAGGTGTAATAAGTAGAGTTTGTTGGAAAAATATGTCAGTGAACTAAGGTTTATGATATCAAACCCTATAGTCATAGAATTCGATACAGATGAGGTACAAAGTGCCCCACATACTAGATGAGATTTAATGAAGGATGATCGATATTGAATGGGAGCATATGGAAGATGTGTGCCTTATAGGCATGAGATACTACTAACATATACCTAAAAATGAAATGATGTTAGTGGCACTCATCAAGAGATGGGACCCTACCACTAACACATTCTATACTTCTGATAGGTGAGATGACCATCTTGCTTGAAGACATTATTGGGAAATAATAGAAGCACACAATTGATTACCAAATACAAGAAACTTACATGCAGAATTAAACCAGAATCACAAGTAACTAGAATTCAGAAATAACACAGAATATGAGAGACAATACACAACTTGTATTAATACTCATCTAGAAAAGAATACAATAAAGAGATGCCACTCTCTTCCACCTTACAGAGGCTTCCCACACCTCAAGTGTACAATAATTCTCTCCTCAAATCTCTCTCTCTCTTACGGTCCCAACACACAATTCAAACACAGAGTTGGTGTTCACCTCCAACCAGTCAGTATCCACTACTGCCAGTACTCTAGTGCTCCACGCACTCCACAACTACACAATCATACTTCAAGTAGATCTCCCCTGAACTGTAACAACCTATAACCCAAATGATCTCACTTATGGAAGGATCTTCCTTGCCTTCCTCTTTGCTCTCTTTTTGAGTACACACTGTACTCCAAGTAGATCCTACCTGATTCTGCTCCCTGTTGTGTTGATGTCCTCCTTGATCTTGCACACCTGCAAATCAATCTAGTTTTGCACACCTACAAACCTGGATCATGCACACACATACACCTATAGATCAATGATCTTACTTACCCATGTAGATCTCTAAAAGTAGCCATGCACACCTGCTAACCAAGATTCTACACACTTGAAGAATCTTGTTGATTCTCCAAAACCAGCACCCACACTTGGTACTGCTATGGAACTAGGAGGAACACCCTTGCTCACCTCACACACAGAAGGAGCTAACTTTGCTCAACTCAAACTAGAACACCTTTACAATACAGCCTATGAGTCTCTTAAATAGATCTCATGCAAACAATAATTAGACATCTAATTACAATAATTAGATCCATAGCTTCTAGTCCAAATTTGGCTCTTGACATGTAAACACTTGGTTCGTTAACTAACTACCTGTAAAACTTGTAGTTCTAAACTACACAGGCAATCGACATCGGTCCCTATCTACCTGGAGGTGACCAACGTTAGCCGATCCCTGACCAACATTGGTTGCTTCTCTTCACTAATCCTATCGACATTGGCTGATCAGACCGACGTCGGTTGCTCTACAACTCAGCAACCTTCAGCAACCTCCTCCCCTGTTTGCATTAGTGAAGCTTTTAGCTCCACAACCTAACAATCCCCACTTGGAGATAAATAGCTACATTGTACCTGTACCTGTACCCCATCTAATCTATTTCCTAGCTTGTATCCCTCTTTAAGATCAATCTTGAAGACCACCCACCACACAACCTATGGTGCACCACCTGTCATCCAAATAACCTACCGCATCCGCATCTACAAACACATGTAGAAAAGAACTTGACCCTGCATAGCATGTCGACCTGCTGTTGGTCCCTCTCAAATACCTGAGAATCCATTAAACTGCCCTCCAGTGCTTCTTTCTCAGATTGGCTCCAAACTTTTTGACAGCACCCACTACTTGGGCAAACTCAGGTCTATACTAGACCTCATGTGATTTCAGACACTAAACTATCCAGCCCTTAGTGTGCTCTGATTCTACATCCTGAACCTTGCCAACACCTAATTCACATCAGCTCCCACTAGAGACAAAATCAACCTGTGATCTTCCATGTCTCCCATGCCAAAGAATTTCTCTACTCCAAATTCCTCATGACATGCCACTGAACTAACCTTACCCTTAGCTCAGTAAAACCCTATATGTACAACCCTGCTAGCTAGCATACCATCCACATACAGTAACAAGATAATGTAGCTATCATCATCCATCTGGTAAGATAAACACAGTAGTTACCCTGACATTGACTAAAGCCATGCTTTGTCATCCACCTGTCAAACCTGTACCACTGTCCTGCAGCTTACTCAAGACCATATGACCTAGTCTTCCATCTCACGTGTCCGTTCTCTCTATTCTTTAACTAAGGTATCCATTCATCTTTTAGTGCTTTTCTCTCAGCTGGCAACCCTACCAAATCTCTCGCTTGGTTCTGCATCATATTCCTACCATGCTCCCACTATTTCCTAGATCCTTCCTGCTCTGCAGTCAACAACTAGTATAAAGAAGAGGAAAAATGAATTTGAGGCTTACTTACCACCTTCAATCCTCTATATGGGTGTTTGAGACTCCTTGACAGCTTACTATCTACCCAAAATCCATTACAGTGACCGACCTCGATCACCACACAGTCTGCATCTAACTGACATCAGTTCCCATGCACCTGTCCTGACTACTGACTCTGCCGATGTCAGTGTCCCTATTGCCGACATCGGTCCTCTTGACCGACGTCAGTCTTACCTATTGCCGACATCGGTCCTCCTGATCGACATCGATCTTACCCTACCTGACATCACCAGCTTTAGTCTGCACATGACTGACATCGGCACCTATCTATTCGATGCTAGTTCCCCTTGACTGACTCCGGTACTTGTGTTCGCCTGTGAGTGATGAATTTTTACCCGCGAGCTCCTTTGAATCAAAACCCATGTCCAAACTGCCCTGCTCAAAATTATCCAACCCCATCCACTGGTCTCTGTCCGTCATCTCCTCCAAGAACACCAAGGCTTTCTAGTTCTTAAGTCTATCAAACACATCTATCTTCCGCTTAAGAACATGCATCTCTTTCTTACTCATGTGACCAAGTCTATAAAGCCATGTCTCCACAATAGAAGAAGAATCAGTAATATAAGTAGATAGATAAAGGATACCTACTTTCTTACCACCTGCTAATTCAAGTGCATCTGTTGTGAGAGTTATTGTGCATCTCTCATCACCCAACTTTCTTGAAGTAATTAGCCGCATCTCCAAGACCAGGACCTGCATGACCTTCTTCAACACCCATGTGTTGGCCGCCTGTAATTTCAGTAACACTTCCCCTTTGCCAATACTATGATAAGGCTCACCAACCCGTCTACCTAGGGCTACATGGAAAGAGGCAACATAATCTATTAACCAAGATTCAACTTTATCTAGAGCATCCTATGCAACAACACCTATAACATCTACTTCTTCATGCTGATCTGCTACCAACCAACAATCTCTTTTTACCTGCTCTTTCTTTCCATAGGACCATAATAGACCATTTGTGCTTTTCAATTCCTCCATTCTTAGTGTACTTTTTTCTACCATTGCTCTACTCCCACTCAATCAGAAACCGTTGAGAGTGACCTGTAACCAAACACAAACCTACTCCCTACAACCTTAGCTATGATACCACTTGTTGGGAAATAACAGAAGCACACAATTGATTACCAAATACAAGCAACTTACAGGCAGAATTAAACCAGAATCACAAGTAACTAGAATTCAAAAATAACACAGAATATGAGAGACAATACACAACTTGTATTAATACTCATCCAAAAAAGAATGCAATAAAGAGACGCCACTCTCTTCCACCTTACAGAGGCTTCCCACACCTCAAGTGTACAGTAATTCTCTCTTCAAAGCTCTCTCTCTTATGGTCCCAACACACAACTCAAACACAGAGTTGGTGTTCACCTCCAACCAATCAGTATCCACTATTGCCAATACTCCAGTGCTCCACGCACTCCACAAGTGCTCCACACACTCCACAAGTACACAATCATACTTCAAGTAGATCTCCCCTAAACTGCAACAACTTGCAACCCAAATGATCTCACTTATGGAAGGATCTTCCTTGCCTTCCTCATTGCTCTCTTTCTGAGTACACATTGTACTCCAAGTAGATCCTGCCTGATTCTGCTCCCTATTATGTTGCTGTCCTCCCTGATCTTGCACACCTGCAAATCAATTTGGTTCTACACACCTGCAAACTTGGATCATGCACACACATACACCTATAGATTAATGATCTTACTTACCCATGTAGATCTCCAAAAGTAGCCATGCACACTTGCTGACCAAGATCCTACACACTTGAAGAATCTTGTTGATTCTCCAAAACTAGCACCCACACTTAGTACTGCTATGAAACTAGGAGGAACACCCTTGCTCACCTCACACATAGAAGGAGCTAACTTTGCTCAACTCAAACTAGAACACCTTTACAATACAGCCTATGAGTCTCTTAAATAGATCTCATGCAAACAATAATTAGACATCTAATTACAATAATTAGATATGTCACTTCTAGTCTAAATTTGGCTCTTGACATGCAAACACCTAGTTTGTTAACTAACTACCCATAAAACTTGCAGTTTTGAACCGCACAGACAACCGACGTCGGTCCCTGTCTGCCTAGAGGTGAGTGACGCCGGTCGATCCCTAACCGACATCGGTTGCTTCTCTTCACTAATCCTGTTGATGTCAGTTGATCAGACTGATGCTAGTTGCTCTACAACTCAGCAACCTTCAGCAACCTCCTCCCCTATTTGCATCAGTGAAGCTTTTAGCTCCATAACCTAACAGACATCCATAAGATCGTACGACTACCCATATGTGGTGAGCCAATCTACCATATTGAGAGTGATGAGCGAGATAGGTATATGAAGCTCTTATATAAAAAGGACCTCAATTTTTTGAGGTGGCACTTTGGAGGCTTCCACTACACACCACTATACCAAAGGGATAGGAATATGAGGTGGCTATTCATGATGATGATGATGATAGCGGTCACGTGTTATGCATTCCTAGATTTTAGTAGTGGGAGATTCCCTTACTTATTACTAGGAGTGTTTGTTGACATGTGGTTGGGTTGTATAATGTTTACATGGGAACTTGTGTTATTAGTTTAGATTTATCAAGAGTTATGGGAGTTTTGCACTCATAAAAGATACAAGATCAATGTCAACTTTGTTCTTCATTACTAGGCCTACAAACACATCTAGGTACTGAGACCTATGGGGATGCTATGGAAGGGTTTTATGCAGATGGATTTCAAAGTTAGATATATGAGGTGGAGAGGTGATTATGATCTCTCAGGACTTGGAGGAGGGGCACATGACATAAATTGGTATAGGGACTGACTAGATTCTTTAATGGTGGGAGACATGATTTGGAGATCATATGTTAGGTTTCCAAGATGAACACACTACAATAGACATACCTTATCACTTTGGAGCTATAGATGGATATATGATAAGCAAGATCATGAGATAGAGCTCATTCCATTTGATAGGGTACAAAGGTAGTTCAGCCTTGTTTAAGATATCCTCAGGGTGTTCCTAAGGTGTAGAGGGAGGATGCAGAGTTTCTACTACCTACTCCATATCTAGTTCATGATTTTATTGATTGGGAAGAATTACCTATGAGGATAGATATGGATTATGTAGATGTTATAGATGGATATCATGCATGGTATTGGCCACACTTTGCTACAACCAACTTTGGAGGTAATGATGGTAGTTGGCAAAACATAGATGTTGATATGGGGGGAGATGGTCTGTAGGCTCAAATGTGGGGGGTTTACATAGATATAAAGGTAGTGATCAAAAAGAGGGATCAGGTATGAGTGGCTCTAGCCCTTGCTTAGGCATCTCTAATATCAACATAGGTATCCTTGGAAGCAACATAGGGTCATGTGGTCATGCTTATAAGAGAGAGAGATCAGGCTAGAGCTCAACTAGCCATAATCATACAAGAGAGAGAGATTTTATTTGGTAGGTAAGAGGAGTACCAATATCTATAAGACCATCATGGAATATCTTGATATAGATATATGTAGTGATAGTGGATAAGCTATAGTATTATGAGGCCTTGGTCTTTAGACATTACCTAGATGAGCCCCGATAGGGTGAGTATAGGGCTAGGATTGAAGGAGGAGCTAGTATGGTGACACCAAGTTAGTGGGCCACATATATGGGAGGATATATCAATACATGAGGAAAGGATCCAATAGGCAATGGTGCCCTAGGATCATAGATTTTTTATGAGACATGATATTTTTGATGTTCTATATGATTTTGATACCAGCCTACAAGTTGATGCAATAAGATGTATACATATTTGGAGAGATATGCACATTATTGTATGTATCATCATTTATGGTTTGTGGTTCATGGTTATGATGTTCATGTTGCTTATTTATGATTCAATATGATTATGTCCATGATGGTTTATGTGGACTCACCTAACTAGGCAAGTGATGGTATGGCTCTTTAATTTATGTTCATGATGATTATGGATTGATGTTTTTTATGTGATTATTATGTGACGGTTAATGTGGACTTACCTAGCTAGACATGTGATGTGATGGATAGATATTTGTTAGATGTTGTTTATGATATGATGATGCTTATGATGTTTTTTTATTATTGTTATGGTTCTATTTATGGATCATAGTTAAATGGATGTGATAAATGGTAGGATGATGATGATGTTATGGTGAGGTTTATGACATGGTTATGTGATGATTATGTTTGTTGTTGATGATGATCATTTAATTTATGTTTAAGATGAGCATGTTTATGATATTAACATGAATATGGTTATGGCTATTGGTTATGTGAGGGTGGACACAATTATGATGTGATTTTTGTTATGGTTTATGGATGACTATGATGATGATGATGTTCATGATTAATTTTAATAATTATATGCTTCCTAATTAATATTTAGACATGTGGTGGATAATATGTGTGAATGACTCATTTATTTTTGATTGTATGACTAGATTGTGGTAGATGTGATAGATGGATTAGTTGATGTGATTGAACATTAGATGATTTTTGATGTGGGAGATGTTTAATTGAATAAATAGATAAAACAATAAGGTAAAAACACATAGTCAAATGCATTTATTTTGATGAAGTTTTCAAAACACATAGAGTAGGTTGGATAATGAAGTTAAATGTGAGAAAATAAAGGTAAGATAATCAAGAGACAAATGTATCAATGACAATACTAACCAGCATAAGAGAATAAGAATAAGGCGTGATGACTCTTCTTTGGGAAAGGATTACAACAAGATGAAGTGGGATCAACTTATTAATGTAATCCATTCAAATGATTCACATTAGCATTCGTTAGTTGGTTAAAAATGTGTCTTGACCACACCTTATCAAGTAAGCTCAAAATGCTATGTATATAGAGTGTATAAAGGGGAAATGAATGATGGTGGAACTTTCTTGTGAGACTAGCATGCCTCTTTTATAGGTTAACAGAGAGCTAATATAAATAAGTCCATGGCATATAATGTGTAGACTGATTGATGTGTGAAGTCTACTTATGAAAGTTGATTGTGGCTTCTAAATTATATTTGTATTTTTAAATTTTGATAATGGGTATTTGGATATTTTGTTATTATTTCGAGAAGTTGGGGAAGTTGATCGATAAAAGAAGCTTCCAAGAAATTGACATGCTTTTTACAAATGCTTTACTCATCCATCCTTCAAGGGAGTGGTCTAAGTTTGTGTGTTTTTATTTAAGGCTATTGATAGATATCCTTCAAAAGAGTAGTCTACCTAATATAGAGTAAATTTGATATGTTTTTGGTAGTTGTCCTTTGAGGGAGCAGTATGTGAATGCTAGAGAGTGACCCATATGATTTAATTTGATTTTGTTATTGATGTTTGTTTTTGATGTCATGGAATTGCTTATATAGGCTTAAAGGTTGTTGGGCCCCCTTTTCTACCAATTATGTGGACTGTGCCAATTTGACCTATCTCAGCACAAGTCTACTTTTGACACCAGTTGGAAGAATCCTCAAGGATATCATGCTAGCTGGCAGGAAGTTGCATGGCACGAACCTTTAAAAGACATCCCTATAGGAACTTGTACATGGAAATATAGGAAGTGAAGGTGTTAGAAGAGTGGATCAAGTGAGATAGTGACCCCCTAGTGATAACTCAACATATAGTGTGCACTCAACCAACCTAGGTAGCATAGTGGAGCTGGCAGACTAATAACCCCTAGCAACAACTCATCACTTGGCATGTGCCCATCGGACCTGATAAGGAGATGCCTAGTTTCCTATATAAGAAGGCTTGTTTTTGAAGAAGAAAGAGGGTGACTAATGTAGTGAAGCTCTACTAAAATGGAGAGCCAACATTAGTGTTTTGTAATCTACATGAAATAGATTTGGTTTTTAGAATATATAGCCTAAGATGACCTATGAGCCGCTAGGAATGAGTAGTGTTAGGGAAGAGCATATTCTCTATTTTTATATCTTGAACTTTGTATGCTAAGCTATGAAGTTAATAAAGAATGTTTTTGAAACACTAGAGTGTAGATTATTTTGTTATAGTCTACATTATAATATGTTTGTGATTTAGTCTTATATGTGTAATACTATAGTTTCATACTTTTAATGTATTATTTTATAAAGGTTTATCCATGGTCGCTAATGGTATCCTTATGCCATAAAGTGACTTTGGCCTACCTATAAATTAGACTAAGTATTATAACTTAGATACACCAAGACTCTAAAACATGTGCCTAGAGCACTATCTTAAGGGTGAGCACTTGAACCCAAGTCATTTCCATGACTTGCCTAAGTACTTAAATGACCATTAACCCACTATTTCAATGGCTTACATTATGAAGAGCCCTATCTAGTAGATATGAACTTGCACATAATATTTGTGCCCTTGAGAAGGCTCACACCTATTGAGCTTCCTAGAGTAGCCTAGTGCAACCAAGTCACCTAAAATCATCCTACCAATGACTAAGTCCCTTTGAGCCAATAGTTGTGTCATGTTTCAACTAGCCCAACATGGGCCTAGTCCCTTCACTATTGCACTTCAGGTGAGTGTACAAGGCTTGTCCCTTATGTGAAACTGATGCTAGTTATTTCTATGCTATTTTCGCTTTCACATTTAAAAGATAGAAATGCGAAACTAAGAAATGGTCTAGGGTTAGAAGATACCCAGATGTAGTCGTGCGCACCAAAATCAGACGTTGGAAGGTACTCTTCTTTGGCTGTGGAGGAATGACACCTGCAAAGAAAAAGAGACTAAAACACGAAAAATGTTAGACAAAGATAAGGTGGGCTGTCAAGCAAACGCTTGATCCCTGAAGTACGAAGACTTCCTTAAGGGATATCAACCCACTAATAAAAAGTAGAATATTTGACAGAAGCAGAAATAATGAAAGATAGAATGAAAGAAATAAAAGACAAAAAGTAGAATGTGTACCTGATATGCAGCAAACTACTATGCATAGTCACCGGTGTCGGTCTCTGTGCCGATGTTGATCAAGGAAGGGAGCCGACGTCAGTTAAAGTGTCGACGTCAGTAGGGGTAATGACCGGCGTCGGTCGAGGCAATAGTTTTGGACAGGGTCTGGTCGGGTCTGGATAGGGTTTTTGGATTGCAGAATGGTCTGAAGTTTTTGTCTGAGGGTTCGAGAGCCGATTTGGGAGTCAAAGGGATTATTTGGGGGTTTATGCAGGGATCTGGGCAGAGTTATAGACTGTATATTCTGGAGAGGGTGGATAGAGGTGATATGGGAGGCAGTTAGGTCAGGTCTGTGGTCTAAATCTAGATCAGGGTTGTGATATTAAATAAAAATAATAACCAAAAAATGAAATAAAAACACAGAACAAATGCTTACCTGTTACGTGCTGAGGATAAAGTAGGAGACATGATTGATGTTGCCGATGTGTTGCAAAAGTTTGATGTAGCAGACCTCTAGTAAGATGACTGTAGCAAAATACCTGTAATGGAGAGAGAGAGAATGCAAGAGATTGATTGTAGATTGGTTGAATGCAAAAGTTGGTTGATCGTTCGAATGAAGAGGTTGCTGATTGATACGAAGGAAGGTCCGATAACTGATCGAGAAATAGATTGGCAACTGAATGATGAATAACAGATAATGGATAACGAATAATAGATCCTGTGTTCAGGTTGAGAACGTAGTGTTAAGGATAACCGACACTAGTAGGACTACTGACGTCAACTGAGTAGTGATCAACGTCGGTGACGTCAGCCAGGTAGTGACCGTCATCAGCAGATGCAAAATGGGGACAGAGGCTAGCTTTAGCTTTTTGCTCATTTTTACATGCTGCCAAGGTTAAGGCTCATGGGAAAATGGTCGACAGGGGTTAAATAGGTGTGGAAGAATAAAATGGGGGTTAAGAGGAGGACAACAAGGGTTAGACACAATTTCGGTGTCTACATTTGCCCCTTTTTGTCTTGTTGGTTGTTTTGGATGAATTGCAAGACAAAAACAGGAGTTGGTTGCCCTAGGTGTGGGATAAGGTAAATTTCATCTTGTTGGTTGTTCGAATGAACTGCAAGACAAAAATAGGAGGTGGATTTCCCCGATTATGGATGAGGTATTCCCCCTCAAAGCAGGAGTCAAGGGAAGGGAACCAAGAATCGGGTGCTAATTTGATAAAGAGTGGATGAAAAAGGGGTGAGGGTGAACGTTGTAAAAGTCATGATTGCGTGCGTACCACTTCACGAGATGGTCAGGTCAAATTGTCACAAGTTGAGGGTTGAGGAGTGCCAAAATTAAAGTAATCGAGCCCCAGCATTTAGTCATTTGTTGATCGGGTTATTCAATCAAAGTTGTAGCTCTAAATGGTCATCGTGTTCCAAGTATCTTGGGCTCAGGAAGTGCTCCTAGAAACATGAAAAAGTCACAATTAGTGTGGATCAACTGGCTTGCGATCCTATACTTGTGAGGGTCCAAAAATAGTCTGCACACAATTTTGCTAACCAGTCATGAGGTAGTATACAGGCAAAAACAACCAAGGCAATATTGTCTTGGAAGCGGTCAAAGTCAGAAGAGATAGGCATGATCTCCAATGGTCATTAGTCAAGGTGGATGGATGGACTAAAGGATGTGGCCGAGCTAACCTCAGAAGATGTTATGTGATCTGAGTGCTACCTACATAGCCCTTGTGTGAAGGGCCTCAGGCCAATGTAGTTCTCCCTAAAAGGGAGGAAGGGTCAAAGGGATGGAATTGGTCTTGGTCGAGGGCCAGGTCATGGTCAAAAGGAGGAAAGAAGGTTTGTCCATCAGAGAGACAAACAAATGAAGGTGGTCAAGCTAACCCCAGAAGATGTCATATCATCTGAGTGCTACCTACATAGCCCTGGTCTTAGGGCCTCAGACCAATGTAGTTTGAACAAAGAGTCTGAGTGGTAGACAGGTGGTGAAAGTGGTCGATAGACTGGTCTTGGTTAAGGTTAAGGTCGAGTGATGAAGGAGAGAAAAAAAGGGTTTGTCCATCTGAGAGATGAACAAATGAGATGGCCGAGCTAACCCTAGAAAATGTCGTGTCATCTGAGTGCTGCCTACATAGCCCTTGTCATAGGGCCTCAGACCAATGTAGTTCAAACTAGTTGAGAAGATTGGTCGATGATTGGTTTGGTCATGTGTCAAAATGATGAGGAGAAAAAGATGTTACAGCCTTTTCCAAATGGTGTATTTTGCAACATTGGTTGAGGGGTCTTTCATCCCTAGCAATTGTCCATAGTCGTGATGGACATATGCTAAAAATGAATTGAGGTCTATTTATGCTTCAGCAAGTATTGGTTTATGCTTAACATAAATTGCGTTTGGTCGATAATTTCCATGTGTATTGGTGTCCATAGAAACTAGTGTGAATAGGCTATGGGAGTGACCTAAAAAGAGAGTTGAGTTGAGTTGATTAGGTTTGACAAGTGATGAAGTTGAACGTGACCAAGGTGAAGAAGAAGTGAAAGGCATATTGCTCTTTCATTGACAAGGACCAAAAAGATAGCATAGATAGGGGTTATTAGAACTAAGAGCCCCATTCATGCATGACGTCGTTGACCATATATTGTGTTAGAGAGGTAATCAAATCACTTTGACATTAAAGTGAGCTCGAAGTCCCTTGAGCAAGTGATAGGAGGAGGATAGGGTAACCCATTTTAGAGTAGAGATAACTTTGCCCCTTTTTATAGGAGACCCTGAGACAACTACAAGCCAAGTCCATGACCCATTTTTTTTTTTTGGTGCAGACTGATCAATGCGGGAAGTCTGCATAGAGATGTCATTTTCTTGGTGGTCATTTGCGAAGCTGATCAATGCGAGAAGCTTCTAAGAAAGATTGTTGTTTGTAGCAAGAGTTAATCATAGCCATCCTTCGAGGGAGTGGTCTATATTTTGCTTTATATATAAGGGCTTTGAATAGCTATCCTTCGAGGGAGTAGTCTATTAGCTACAATAATGATACTATAGCTGTCCTTCGAGGGAGCAGTCTGCCTTTTGATGTTAATTTGGTGTCCTTGGATATTTTGACATCTTGATTTGTTTTAACAGAAATGTGAGTCATGGAAAAGACTATAGAAGGTCAAGGGCTCCCTTTTATTAGGACAAAGCATCCATACTGTATAAAAGGGGTATATAGGATTTGTTAAGGGGAGTAGGGTTGAAAGGAATGAGGACTAAGAGGATGAGGATTGCTCAAGGGATGAGCTCAAGGTAAATGTCAAGTGGATGAGTACTCGACTAACAGTAGAATGGTCATAGATGCAATGCATTAAGAGGCTCAGGTTTTAGCTGTCCATCGAGAGAAGACAAATGATACGTCCCTGATCCATACTTGTGCATGATAATGAAAGGTCTAAGCCAATTAGGGGCAAACTTGCCTTGTTTACTTCACTCCATATTGGTCACGTGCTGATTGATGATGGTTTGAAGAAGTGATAGGTGCTTGGTTGGTTGATGTTTGATGATTGAAGTTTGGTCGAGGTTTGGTTGCTGCTAGTCAGGGTCATGAGAGGAAGGTTGATTAATGGTTGGTCGAGACTTGGTCGAGGTTTGGTCGAATGTCTAGTCAAAGTTGGTCGAATGTTTGGTTGAGGTCTAGATTGATGATTGGTCGATGTCAGGATAAGGTTGGATTCCCCCAGTTGCTTAGGGAGAATGTTGGATAGATTGGTCAAGGTCGGTTGAGGCTTAATGGTCAGATGGACTGTGTTGATGTCAAATAATGAGGTCAAAGGCAGCAAAGGGACCATAGGCTGGCATGGAGATCCCAATTTAGGTGATGAGGTTTGAGAAATATGGGTCGGTGTTGATGATTTGTCAGAGAGGTGGTCAAGAGGATCCTTGATGAGAAGGGTATCTCTTTTCTAGTGTTGATGAATGACAGCTTTGAGAGTGCAACAACGCTCAGTGTCATGTCCCAGAGTGTGATGATAGTGGCAGAATTTAGAGTTGTCGAACCAAGATGGCCTTGATATGAGAGTTGATGAGTGGGGCGGTGTTGAAGGTTTGTTGATGATGTGGTCGAGAAGAAGGGTGTCATTCCCCAGACATTGGTGAATGACGACCTTGAGGGCACAATAATGATCGATGTCATGCCTAGGCGTGCAATGATATGCACAAATGCGAGTGTCATCGAATCAGGGCAGTTTTGGTCCAAGAGATTGGTATGGTTTAAGAGGCGGGAGATAGATGAGAGAGGACTACAACAATTGCCATAATAGCAAGGCATAAGAACTTGCTAACGGGTCTGGATGTTTTGTTGCAGTGAGGGTTGATGACTTTGGTTTGAGAGGCATAAGAGGCATTGATTGATGGATTGGAGGAGATATACGTCTGATGGGTTGAGGGAGTAATGGAGGTGACTTGCCTCTATGAAGTAGGGGAGTAGGGATCACTCCTATTAAAGTGGATGGATGTGGGCCCAAAATTGAAGGTAATGACGAAGGTGGGGGAGGAGTCCTCTAGTGTGGTCTAGTAGCCTTCTTTAGTATGGTTTGAGGGCCACTATTGTGTGAGGCAAGGTTAGATGTGGGGTGAACACCAAGAGGTTTAATCTCTTTGAGCATGATGGATGCCTGCGCGGGTTTGGGCTTAGATATGGACGGTTCTTCTCTCGATGGAGAAGGGATTGAAGATGTGGGCTCTTTAAGTGGAAAGAGCGCCAGAGTAGTCATGGCTTTTGTGTGTGGTTGAGGAGTCAAAAAGGTATGATCATCTATGGATGATAAGAAGGATGAAGGCGAGGCAGCTGGTGTTGATGTGGTCAAAGCATCTTCCAATATGGGAGAGGTCGATGGAGGACTAATAGGAGAAGAAGATTCTTCTACATGTGGAAGACAAACGAGAGAAGATGGCTCTTCTACCTGTGAAAGATAAATGGGAGAAGATGGCTCTTCTACCTGTGATGGAGGTAGGTCAGGGACAAGAGGCAAAACCATGTTGAACGTGTGTATATTATGGTCATGAGAGTCATTGGTCATGGTCTGAATGTTGTTGTGGCTAGGAGGATGGTTAGGGAAGGGTTGTATGTACTGTTGTTGGAATTGTTTTGTGATGCTTTGAGATGTTGAAGGTTGAGGTTGATTGGTTGATGTCGAGGATGGTGATCTGACGACCACAGTGTTGGCCACTCCTTTGGATTCAGAATTGGCAAAAGAAGGTCTGGAAGAAGTATGGTCATTGGCTCTTGCGTTAGTATTACACAATTTGACCTTATCTTCTTCAATGGCATGGAGTTCAAGCTTTTGAGCCATGGTGAAAGCTTCGTCAAAAGTGCGGAATGTCTGAATCCACAAGGTAAAAGAGATGTGCCTAGCACATGCTCGAGAAAAGAGCTTGATGAGCTCAGGTTGAGGCAAGGAGAAGGAGAGTTCGTTAATCAAGCCTCTCCAACGAGCGACAAAATTGGCTATGGATTCGTCGTCAAATTGCCTGATAGAGTAGAGGTCTATGATTGAGACTTGTTTAGTGATATTGATAGAAAAATAGTCAAGAAATAATTGGGCAAGTTGAAAGAATGAAAAGATAGAATGTCTGGTAAGAGAGCTATACCAGTCAAGGGTAGGGCCAAAAAGGGACATAGGGAACGTGCGTAAAAGTAACGCATCATCATGCGCTATAAGATAGCAGGCATGTCTGAATGCCCGTAAATGTTGTTGTGGGTCATCCTTACTCTAGAAGTGAGTGAATTTAGGAAGCTCCCATTGGTTGGGGTATGGTCAGATAGGGACAGAAGGATGGATGGGCTCGTTGCAAATTTGGTCATACGAGAGAGCATTGCGTGAACCAGAGATAGAGGTCTCGAGACTGGACAGTTTATCCATCAGCATTTTGATGATGTTTGCTGATAGATTGGTAGACGGAGTGCCCCTTAGATTGTAGGGCACTTGAAAGAGGCTAGAGGAGGCATATGACGTAGTCAGTTGTATCAGTAAGGGTGCAACGTACGGATGACTAGTCGCAGGGATAGATGTAAAGGCCAAAGGTGGTTGGGTCATGAAAGTAGAAGGCATAAGCTGATTAGATACCGCCAAAGGTGGTTGCGTGATGACACTGGTAGAAAGGGAGGTAGACAATCCTACATTTATGGGCGCAAGAGTGTGAGGGGTCGAGACAATCAAGTTCTGGTATGATGTAGAACTTGGTTGAATTGCATGTGGTTGAGGGGGTAATGGAACCCCGATGGAGGTTGGTCTAAAAATAGATGGGGAGGCCAAAATTTGTATATTAGCCATGGTCGGGTTAACGATTGAGGCAAAAGGCTGGGTCATAAAAGGTTGGGTAGCGAATGGTGTCAATGTCACTGCCGCTTCACTCGAAAGGTCTCGCGTTGGGTTTCTCACGAGATAGTTTTGGAGGGCTATGACATTGAGGTCCAAGAATCTTTCAAAATCTTGGTCCCCTTTTGGGATGATGGGAGTTTGAGTCGGGGTCGGTCCTGTAGGAGTTCTTTCAGTCTCTGAGTGGAACTCCATTATAGGACTAGTTAAGGATGGTGAAAGCAGAGGCGGTTGAGAAGAGCCTTGGTTTGACTGTGTGTCAAAAACATTCAAGGCAAGAAGGGTCAGGTTCTAAAAACTGTGTTTTTTCAGTTTCAGAATCTCAGAATGAGGTTTTTAGTAGAAAAAAGGGTCGGGTTTTAGGTTGCTATTTTGGAAAAAAGAACTGTGATAGTGACCAACGTCAATTGAAGAACCGATGTCGGTGGTAAAAGATGGCCGACGTTGGTCAGATAACTGATGTCAATGGAGGAAGGTGGCCGACGTCGGTGGTAAAGCCAATGCCGATGACTGTGGTTTCCAAAAACTCAAAAAATTTGAAGATTCTTGGAAAAAAGGAAGAAGAATGTCCTCACTAGCTCAAAAAACCAGATAAGAACAGAAAAAAAGAGATGGAGACAAACAGGCCCTAAGCGTTAAATCCTAAGAATCAACTTTTTAGAATCTTATGGCTTATGCCTTAAAGTGATGTTTGGGAGGTTGGCTGTTAGAGGGGTCCTAGAAGAGGTAGTCTATGGATGGTTTCAGGTTTTGTTTAGGTGCTCAAAAGTTTGGGTTAGGTTCCGTACATGGCCTGGTGCTAAGGAGCAAGCTCCCCTCACTTCACGAGTCCAGTGGTAAGCTGGTCTCACTTAGCCAAAATATACTTTTCTTAGAGATTAGACTCTACCAGAGAATAGAGTGGGCTTTCCCCTTGGTGATGAAATCCAAGTGAGATCATCGAGACAGGTAAGGTATCCGCTGGGGGATGAAATCCCAGTCGGGCCTTGTCTCAGGTAAGTTTGATTTAGTGCAAGTGGTTCGGTTGTGTAACATCAAGTGGACTACAATTAATTCAATATGCGATTATTAATTACTAAGTGTGGACTAAGAAATGCAAGCAAGCAGAAATGCAATGCAATAAGTTTTAAGCCCCAAGTCGAAATGTTAAGTTGGAATGAAAACAAGTTGAGAAAGGGTTGAAGAATATGATTTTTGACTAGTCTAGAAATGCAAGAAAGGAAAAGAAAAGTTCTTTTTATTCCTGCTTATAATGTCTTTAGAAAAGAAGAAAGAGGTGAAGAGGGAGAAACCTAATACACCTAAATGAAAAAAGAAGAAAAAGAACCCAAGGAAGGCCCTAAGGTCCCATCGGGCATGCCAAAATGTTTATATGCTATTTTCGCTTTCACATTCAAAAGATAGAAATGAGAAACTAAGAGATGGTCTAGGGTTAGAAGATACCTGGATGTAGTCGTGCACACCGAAATCAAATGTTGGAAGGTACTCCTCTTTGGCTGTGGAGGAATGACACCTGCGAAGAAAAAGAGACTAAAACACAAAAAATGTTAGACGAAGATAAGGTGGGCTGTCAAGCAAACGCTTGATCCCTGAAGTATGAAGACTTCCTTAAGGGATATCAACCCACTAATAAAAATCAGAATATTTGATGAAAGTAAAAATAATGAAAGACAAAATGAAAGAAATAAAAGACAAAAAGCAGAATGCATACCTGATATGCAGCAAACTACTATGCACAGTCACCGGTGTCGGTCTCTATGCCGGCATCGATCAAGGAAGGGAGCTGACATTGGTTAAAGTGTCAGCATCGGTAGGGGTAATGATCGACGTCGATCGAGGCAATAGTTTTGGATAGGGTCTGGTCGGGTTTGGACAGGGTTTTTGGATTGCAAAATGGTCTGAAGTTTTTGTCTGAGGGTTCAAGAGCCAGTTTGGGAGTCAGAGGGATTGTTTGGGGGTTTATGCAGGGATCTGGGTAGAGTTACAGACTATATGTTCTGGAGAGGGTGGATAGAGGTGATACGAGAGGCATTCAGGTCGGGTCTATGGTCTAAATCTAGATCAGGGTTGTGATATTAAATAAAAACAATAACCAAAAAATGAAATAAAAACACAAAATAAATGCTTACCTGTTACGTGCTGAGGATAAAGTAGGAGACATGATTGATGTTGCTGATGTGTTGTGGAAGTTCGATGTAGCAGACCTCCAGTAAGATGACTGTAACAGAATACCTGTACCAGAGAGAGAGAGAATGTGAGAGATCGATTGCAGATTGGTTAAATGCAAAATTTGGCTGATCGTTCGAATGAAGAGGTTGTTGATTGATACGAAGGAAGGTCTGATAACTGATCAAGAAATAGATTGGAAACTGAATGACGAATAATAGATAATGGATAATAGATCCTACGTTCAAGTCGAGAACGCAGTGTTAAGGATAACCGATGCCAGCAGGACTGCCGACGTCAGCCGAGTACTGACCGACGTCGGCAATGTCGGTAGGGTAGTGACCGTCGTTGACAGATGTAGAATGGGGACAGAGGCTAGCTTTAGCTTTCTACTCATTTTTACATGCTGCCAGGGTTAAGGCTCGTGGGAAAATGGTCAACAGGGGTTAAATAGGCATGGAAGAATAAAATGGGGGTTAAGAGGAGGATGAAAAGGGTTAGACACAATTTCGGTGTCTACACTAGTATAATAGTGTGTTAAATGTTATGTGATAGATCTTATTATGCTTAAACTTAGCTATACCAAACATATAACTGACTTGGCTTGACTGTTAAGCACATGACCAAACACAAAACCTAAACAAGTGAAAATTTTTACTACATTTTAGTTCCATTGCAAGGACCCATGTTTAATTTAATTATTGTAATGGTGTAACAGAGTGATGCTCTGACTATCATTTGAGAACATCTAACACTAGCTAGATTAAGTGGAAGATAGTTTTGCATAAAATAATCCTACATGCAAAGGATATGAGCCAAGAAAATAGGTGAAAGGAAACCTATATGATGTTCTATATGAGTTGTTATTTTTTGAGATACCTAATCATGTGTACTATTGGTTAGTTTCCTATACTACCTATATAAGGCAAAACTATGGACAACACATCTAGTAAACAACATAATGCATATAGAGGCTTGAGAGTCTGGATGAAGTTTGGATGCATGCTATAGATAAGTGGTGGAATGGCACATTGAAAAAATACGTGTTATATTTTTTAGTGTTAACCTTCTCATGACCTAAAGAAGCACAATATGAGTTTATTTGTGAACCAAGGGGTACATTCATAAGAAGACTCAATACCAAACTAAAGAAGCTTTTGGTGGATTATGGTATATAAACTATAAGAATGGAGGGTTAAAGTCCTTGAGTTAATGAGAAAGAGCAGAAGGTGAAGTGTAGGTGAGGGACAATGGTAGAGGAAAAATAACCTGACACAAGAGAGCTCTGGAGATTGAACTATAGTCACTGAAGGCACATGTTGATCGAGGATTTGGAACCTAGAAGTTTTGAGAGGACTCATAGCAATAAAGAAGGGTATGGGGAAGGATAAGAAGCAAGATATTGGGCTCAGTAGTTAGGCATAGGATATAATGGGTTCCTAAAAATGTGACAACTAAAGATGGACCATGTTGGGTGAATATTTTATCATCAACTACTGAAGACAAAATGGTTATATCAGCCATAGTGTACTGAGATAAATCTCTCCTCTCAGCAAGGGGAGGTTCCCTATAAACTATCGCAAACTTAATTTAAACTAAATATTAACTCAGGCGTGAGATCATATCATCCATTTCTCTTTTTTCAGAAATGATGTTTACAAAGTAAAGGAAAAATTTCTTGATATTAGCTGAATTCACAAGAAACCCATGAGAGCACAAAGCCTATCATTTCTTCTCTTGTTGATTTATAACTTATATCATAGTAGAATGAGGTGCAACCCAAAGTCTTCACTGAAAACTACAACAAAGTATATGATCATAAAAGATAAAAGTAGTTCAGAGCCTTTCTAATATCCTTTATTCTAAGACACTAAAACACAAACTAAAGACAATTATAGTAGCACAAAGTCTCCATAATCAACTTCAAAACATCTCCTAGATTATTTTCACTCACTCTAATTATTTAATCAAATAGATAAGATTGTATTAGGAAAAGGACATAAGAATAATTTCCTACATAACATAAGTTATTTCAATACAAATTTTGAAAGGTCACTTTCTTTCTCATTCACTTGATTAAATTTGATTTACAATCTGAGCTCAAAGTCTCAAAATGCATTTCAATTTGGGTAGAGTTTTGCTTCCAATAACTCCAAGATGAAAAAAAAACAAAATAGGCCCTCTTTATTTATAGGGAGAGAGCTTGAGGAATTTATATGAAAAACCTAATTACTTTGACCTAGTCAAAGATAGGAGTCCTTTTTGACTTAGGACTTCCTATATTTTTACATGTAATTACATATAAAAAAAGTACATGTAAAAATGTCCAAAAAGGTTATGAAAGTACATCTAAAAAGTGGAAATTTAAACTAAGGGAAAAAATAGTTTCAATTTGTATCCCCATCTTTATTCATGTGAGCATCGTACATAGTGAAAGCTGCTTACATCCTGATACTGTCTAGACTAACAATGTTCTTAAAAATCATCTTAGATCTGACTATGGCATCTCTTACTGCTGTGATTGATTTTATATGACTAGTTAACCTGGTTTTCAAATTATCTAGATTTAACTAATTATCCAATATATTATCCACAGAGGCTATTGAAAATGCCTTATCTTCAAATTCTTTCTCGAACATACCTTCAAATTCTTGAATCATTTCTTCTACTAAAAAGAATTGATTATCTTGTTATGTAAGTTTGCAAGGTATCTCCTCCAATTTATACAAAAGACTGACATCATTTTGTTCACTGAGTTTCCTTGAAGATTCGAGGTCACTGATCAACTCTTTAAGCACCTGACTCCTATATGTCAATGCCTCTTTAGTTTCAGTGTAAGAGTCTCTATCAGTAATGACACCAATTGATATTAGAGTGCTTATTTTTAGTTTCCTCATATCCACCTATTTATCAAGATACTTTTCTATGCTTTCAATATCATGAGAAATAACATTAATGAGATCATCAAGTTCTACTCTTATTTTTCTCATTTTATCTGTCTTCTTAGATAACTCTGTGAGTAAGGAAACTCCTTATGCATGCATCTTGTCCATGTATTCTTCAAGTACTTTTTCTTTGAGATAAGTCTTTTTCACTTTCTGAATAACAGGGTCTTCTATAGAAATGGCCTCAAGAGTTAATGTTTCTAGAGTGAAAGTAATTCTCCTTACGACTGTAGTTAATTTTTCCACCATTGCTTTGTAGTGATCCTTCATTTCTTTCTCTTTGTCAAATTTTTGAATCAGGATGTCCATGGCTGACTGCATATCACTCTTGGCACTTTCATGATTTATCTTACATAATTCAACTCTAGAAATAGAGTAATCATTTATATAAAAAATTTCAATGGTTTCATCTTGAGGAGGTCTTATAATTTCCAAAAATATATGTCCCTTATCCCCAATCATTTTTGAAAGAATCCTTAGCTTCTCTGGGGCCTTGGCTTTTATTGGCACCAGTTTGTTGAAATCAAAGTCATATGGAGAGATGGCTTGTTTCCTCCTTGGGAGCATAGAAGTACTCATATTAAGATCTATCTCTATTGTTGGCATCATCAGAGCTACACTTGCACAAGGTAGTGGAAATAATAGGTGGAGTATCAGTAAAAATTGTACCTTTTAATAAGTGATCAAAAGTAAAACTATCTTCAATATCAAAAGATGGGGATGACAAACTGGGAATTGACTTGAGGAATGAATAATATCTTCAAAAGTGATTTGAGGGTTGTCAAAAATTATTTTAAAAGGAGAAGGTGATCCAAAAGAGGGAACACTAATCAGAGAAATAGGTGAAGGAGTTACAATAGGTGTGTCAAGCGGGGAAGAAGAGATTCCTATTTCTTGTTACACATTCTCTTGTGGAGACAAAGTTTCCTTCTCTAGTTGATCTATAGGCCTATCATCAATCTCCATCTATTCCATCACTAGTTTTTTAGCTCTTTGTTTCTCAACTTCTATATCTTCTATTTTTGACTCTTTTTCCATAACTTTTGACTTCTTCGTCACAAATATGATCTTAGGCTTATGTGACTTAGAAGAAGAAGGGACATTACTTTTGTTATTCATCTTATTTTCTACTTTTCTTCTTATTTATTCTTGAAATTTAGCTTCTAAACCTGTGATGAATTCTTTCAAAGTAATTCCTTTATTTGCTAACCAATTATTGGTATTTGCCAATATACGATCAAATATTTTTCTCAAAGAAGTCAGTTCTTTTTATGACCATTAGATTGGAGGAAGAGGGGCATTAACAATCTATTCAGTATTGTATCTATCATTAATCAACTCTCTATCATCCATTAAATTCTCAGGTATATCAGCAAGTCCTAGATATTCAATTTGCTCAAGAGATAACCTACTGTAGTCCATTTTCTTGACATCTTTCGTTGTTCTCAAATCTACCCAAACATCCTCAATCATAGGTTCATGAAATTGGGTTTTCCTTTTGCTTATGTCCTTCACACCCCTGTAATCAAAATTTAATCTTCTTTTGAATTACTTCAAGGTTATGAGTTGCATTTTAGTTTCTATGGCTCTAACTTTTCTAGTGGTTAACATTGAAAAGCTACCAATTTCAACTGGGAACCTAAAATCGGGCTTCTTGAGTTCCATCTATTTATTATGCACGATGATAATTTATTTGTATAGTTCCATAAACATCAATTTATCTGAGGGGAATCTTGGAAGCATATAAGGATGACCTTAGAAAAAGCTAACCCTCAAGTATGAGAAAGAAGGAAATTATAAGAACATGCATCCAAAATCATTCAAAACTATCCAAGCCTCATTTGACACTCTTCTTTGTTCTATTGAAGATAAAAAAGACACAAAAATACTGTAAAGAAAACAACATTTACTCTCCTAAAATGATGAATAAAACCCTTTAATGTTAACTGAGAGTAGTATTGATACATTGGGGTTACTCTCCTATCTCCTTCTGATGTTAAACCTAGAAACATTCTCATTGAAGCTACAATATACACTAAATAAGAAGTCATGTAGAATTTAAAGGTAGTGGATACCTTCATCAATTGCGCATTTAGAGCATTGCAAGCTTGTTCTCCCTAGAAAATGATTTGTTTACCTTGGAGTATTATCTTGATGAAGGGATACATCCATTCCTAAAACTATGAGGAAGAGGGAAAACCTCTTACCTTGCTAAGAAGAGTTATCAGATCACCAACTTCTTCTATAAGGTCACTTCTTGGAAAAGTCTATGGCCACCTTGATAAAATTTCCCTTGGATTCTTGAGCCATTTATTGTTGACTACCTTCTTCAATTTTTTAGGATCTTTGTCATATTCTTTTTGTGATTCAAAAAAAACAAGCCTTATCATTTATATAGTAGGAGGGCACACTAACACTTTATCAATGAACTCAAGATCTAGTCTAATTATCACATTGCCATTAGCGTCCAACACAACCCTGGTATCCTTATTATATAATTGAGCACACTAGAGAATAAATTATGTGTTGTGAGCTGCTATAGGGAAAGAAGATACCAAATAAATATTGCTATCAATTATCTTCTTCATCTCGTATCTAGAATTTCTTGACTTAGTTCTTTCCACAAACTCAGCCATGTCCACATGATCAATCTCTATATCTCTAATATCATCGACATTAGAAGTAACTGAGGTGATTAAAAAAACACCTTGATATTTATACTTCATTACTTTTGACTTCTTCAAAGAAAACTCAGTCATCTGAAAGGGCTTTAACCAAAAGGATGTTGATGAAGAAGTATCCATAGAATAAAATGCAACAAAAGTCATGATCATGCAATTAGGAGAAATACTAGCAATCTAGGAAAACTACATGTTGATGATCATGACTATGGGGATGCACCTGAAAGGGCTAAAGTGTGACAGGCCAAAAAAATAGAGGAAAGTGGGCTCAAAAAAGTAAAATTGAAAATATACCAGAATTAGGAAATTTGAAAGGATGTTTGCATGGGCGATGAAAATTGTCACCCTTGCATATGGGGGTATATTTACGTTTTACTTCAGTGGCAAATTTTGCTGCCATTACAGGTAGAAGAAAGTTCTATTTGCATAGAGGTGGCAAAAATAACTGCCAAGGCATGCTTTACGTGTAGGAGCGATGAAAAATGCTAACAAGGCAAAACATAGGAAGTTTGTTTAGATGTCCTAGCGGAAAAATTTGCCGCCACTATAGGAAATGGTAGGGAATGTTTCAGTGACAAAATTTGCTGCCACTACACTTGTTTAAAAATGTTCCATACTTGCAAATGATGTAATTTTGGTGTTATGAATTGTTCTTATCCGTGATGATAAGTGTGAGAGTGGCTTATGAAAGCCATCATCACCCAGTTATTTGTTATGGTCTTCAACTAGATTTGACATAGGTAAAACCTAATTTGGGTCAAAACATCAACTCGATATGCAAGATAACCTAGGGTACGTATGAGGGTCAGGAAGAATTAGCCACTAAGGCTCACTTGGGTAAAGTAAAAACAAAAAAGAGAGCCAAACTACTAAAAACAAATCCATTAAAAAAAAAAATACCAACCTAAAAGAAAAGAAAACTCAAAAAATAGAAATCTAAAAGTAACAATAAAAACTAAAACTTACCTGGTAATCTCAAAGTCCTAAGCTCGGTAGTTGGTGAATTCAAAACCTTACTCGCTTACACAGTTGAATGGTTGTAGGGTAGAGTCTAGGAAATTTTAAAATCATCAAAATGACAATCAAAAAGCAATTTAAATGCCCTAAAACAAGTTTCAACAACTCATCATGTGGGACCAAAATGTTATGTGAATTTCAAGATTTTGAAAAATCTCTGCTCAGGCAGCAAAAATTGCCACCCTTGCATAGGATAGGGGAAAGCCATGCACTAGGAGCAAAAAGTGTTACCGATGCATGGAAAGAAGAAGAAAAATGCAAGAGCAGAAAAAAATGTCACCTATGCATTGAAAAAATGAAAAATTTCTAACACCTTATAAATGATCAAAATTGACATTTTGATCAGATCAAGACTATAATGGGCTTCACAATTTTTGAGAAATCATGATGAGGGAGTGTTGTAAACTTTCCCAAGATGTCAGTCAACTTCACTTGAGATCAAGAGAATCTTGTCTCAAATAATGAACTTAGAGTGTAGATTATGAAACAAACAAGTTTCATAGGGGTTGTCTAGAAAATGAGCATAGCTAATTTTGGGAACAATACACCAGAAGCACCTATCCCCTTTAAACCTAAAGCATAAGCTCATGCTCTATATTCTCCACTAAAATATAAAAGAATGGTAACTAAACCTATTATTAATGTCAACTTTGATAGAATTTAACATTTAGATCCAAAGTTTGTTATTAAACAAGTGATTCCCTATGAGAAATTGAGAGAATATATGACAAACCTAGCAAGCACCAACCTAGGAACTATTAATATAGGTATAAGCATTCCCATGTAGATGATGTCAATTGTGTCAACTAGGAAACAACCTAGAAGAAGTGGCACAACACTACAAGTGAGCGGTATTACATTGATAAGTTAAATAATATAGCTAAAAGTGATATGGTCAATGATCCACCCTATAATTAGAGGTGTTAAAGGGCCACCTACAACATAAACATAAGGGGGATAAGCACCTCAGAACCCAACACCACCCCATTAGCAAGTCTAATACGAGATGGTGATGCACTTGCTTGAGTATCATGGTGTAGAGAATGGCATGAATCATGTGCTTAAATGTGAGCTATAATGGTGCACTCATGGCATCGCTCAGTCTAAGTGCAAGGTGACTTAGTTTGCGACCACCTTATTGGATCATGCCCATACTTGGTTACAAAAATTTAATCTGAATTAGGCTATGATTGACTATGATATATTGAAAGAAGCCTTCTTGAAAGTGTTTGATATCCATAAGTTCAAATAGCAGAGCATCACAATGCTCAATAAAATTGGCCAAGGGTTATCTGAGAGCATGCACCTATATGACATAGGTTTAAAATTCTTCTCTCTAAGATTTCATATGGCATTCACCCCTCCTAGCATGTGTAATGGTTTTTTGGAGGCCTACTAGTACCCTTTAGAAGAGCATTGTCCAAAAAGACGTTTATAGACCCCTATGAAGTGCTTAAAGTTGCATTCCAAGTTGAGGTAGTAGGTAGCACTAATACCAGAATCATCCCATCCAAGGATGTGTAGATTGCATCAATGGCCTTCTAATTATAGAAGCTGAATATTGATTTATAACACAATAATCATAGTGGGTTATGGTACACTAACTATGAAATGAAGGGGCATAATAAGAATAATTTCCTGCAAATAAATGTTCACACCCTACTTCTCAATTGTGAAGTTTGTCATGGGCCACATGAATCTTAGAACTATCCTCTATTGTAGCATTCTAGTCAAGTAAAAACTACCATTTACTGCATGATGTGTGATGCCTATATGTACTCCACAATGGACTATCATGTCATTGATAAGATGTGCCAAAAGATGAAAAGAGGTATAAGGTAGGTAACAACATCAACTAGTGGTTAGGTGGGTCAAGGAAATGAGGGTTATGGCTAGCACAATATGGGTTATGGAAACTAATGAGGTGTGCATAGGTGAGGAAAAGGATGTGGTAGAGGAAGATTCTCATCACAATCATGTTACAAGTGTGGGTCGACTGAGCATTATTAGTATAACTACCCCATGCACCCAACATTCAGGTATTATTAAGGACCACATATGATCAAGGAATGCCTAGACTTATATAAAAATTTGTAATAGACTCGCAATCCACAAGGGTCCCATGATTTTTAGGTGTGAATCCAAATAAGGTGGGCTCCTAAGCCATAATAGAATTGCAAAGAGATGCCTAAAGTGTAGGACACAACCCAGAGTGGGTTCACCACTCAATTTACCACTACACCAACCCAAGAACTACACTTGGAGTATGGCAAATCAAGTTGTATTCAGGGCATAACATGGCCTAAGCCAAAATATGCACCCTATCTTGACCCTATGTGATAGAAGGACATCCTAAAATAGGCCATGAGTATGATACATAATTTGTAGGGTGAACTCCATCTTGACAAAGATCTAGAGGCACAAGACACCACTTTACATAGAAAACAAGATAACCAAGAGGCTGAAGTATAAGAGTTGATCAAGATATTACACCTCTTGTAAATTGAAAGGATGCTGCCCCTACTAAAATATTTTCTATTAAATTATGTAAGGAATAAACTAGAAGAAGAGGTTTTACCTCAAACGATTTAAGTTGTTATACCACATATGAAGCAAGCACATGAAGGAAAGCATACTTAGAACATAAAGTATGACCAATATTTATTGATCAATGCCACCATTAATGGATAGTCAATTTGTGAATTACTTGTAGACATGGTTGTTGAGGTTAATATTCTAACCAAAACATCCTAGGAGAAGATGAGATGGCCACCCTTGAGACCCTCACCTCACATGCTATTCATGGCTAAAAAAAATTAAATGCAACCTATCGGTATCTTAAATGGAACCATTGTAGATATCATAGGTAGCAAGTTACAAGTTGACTTTGAGGTCATTAAGTTGGTAGAGCAGGACAACTTTCCAACACTCTTGGGTAAGCCATGGTGTTATGCAAATAACATAGACATGCACTTTAAGAAGTGCTACATGAATTTTGAAAATGACAAAGAGAGGGTGGTTATCCCTTTATCAATTGACCAAGGGCCCGCATATGTGGAAAGTGTTAATATCGAGGATAAGATCAACCATATTTACAACATCATGGCACAAGGCACCAAAAATCTCAACCCTAGTGACCAAGGTGTGTTCAAATAGGAGTATGGATAATCAACCTCTAATACAATTGACGTAGCCTTCAAATGATGGGTAAAATAGGTTTACAAGGTTACTAGCCAAAGGTGTCTCCTGGTGTGCATAGCCAAGCCAAGGCTAGCTAGAACAAGACTAGTTAGGATTGAGAACAATCAGAAGAGATGGGTTTCCCATACTAGAAAGGTCAGAAAAAGGGTATTTGGCTAAGGGAAGATTACAGTGCTCCTAAAGCATGAAGGGAGTTATCTTATAGAGAGGTATGTCCATGACATTCAAGCTTGCATCCCCTAGGAAATGGATAGAATGGGTACACTGTTGCTTGGTGGGCAATGTAAATACTTAACTTGCCAACATGTAAATATGTAAAGGCAATAATATGCACTAGGTTTGGAAACACTAATGAGGACTTGGACATACCCACTTACTCAAGTGATTCTAACCCAATTGTGTATGTGTGGTTATGTGAAGAAACTTAGACTATCTACAGTGAGAATGCACCAAAAGGACTATGGGTACATGCTTTCTATAAGACTTTGAAAACATGGGCATGAGTGTGAGAATGGAAATTGGGAGATACTTAAGGAGAGGTTTGTGCACACCTTCTCCTTTTATTCACAGAACTTAGAGCTACTAGAGCCACTACAAGTCATTTTTAAGGTAGTGTTTGAGGACATTGCCATCCTAGAATAATGCTTGAGTGAAATGTTTATGGAGAAATAGCTAGCACTTCCAACATTTTTTGAAGAACAGGCATTCAAAAATGACTCTTATGAGGAAGATGATGAGACCTAGAAAGAGCATAATTGGAAGGCTGTAGTAGGAAGATAAAAACTTGTGCACCTTATAGATGATAGTGCCCTAGATGAAGATGATCTAATACATCTTCAAATGGAAAAAAATAAAGGGACAACACAATTTCAAGACTCTCATTAAGAGAAAAATGCGCCCTACCATGCACCACTCAAGACCACTAAAGTAGATATCGGTGCAGAAGGCAAGCCAAAGATCGCCACTATAGGTGCTTATTGATCTAAGGTAGATATGGCACAAATTATAGACCTCTTAAAGGAATTTTAGGACTTATTCCTATGAATCTACTGGGACATGAAGGGCACCCACCCTTCACTTGGAAAAATGAGAATCAAGTTTGTGGATGGCATGAGGCTAGTCAAGAAGTACCCATATAAGATGAATCCCAATATCCATGCCATGGTGAAGATAGAGATTAATGGAATGCTAGTAGTTGATGTCATCTACTTGGTGCAAGAATTTGAATGGGTGAGCCCAATGGTCATCAACATCAAGAAGGATGGGTGCATACATATCTATGTCGACTACAAGCTTTTGAATGCCACTTGCATCAATGACTAATTCCCAACCTCATTCCTTGATGATATCTTGTATGGAGTCATAGGTTGTAAAATATATACTTTCATTGATGGTTTCTCAGGCTACCATTAAGTCCAGATCAAGGAGGAGGATAAGACCAAAATAACCTTTGCAACTAAATGGGGTTGTTTCATGTATAATGTGCTGCCCTTTGGACTTAATAATGCACTAGGTGTATTCTCTAGAGTGGTGAGCCTTACTTTCAAGGACTTTATCCATAAGTTCTTCCAAGTGTATCTCAATGATTGGACTATGTATGGTTTTGTAAAGGACCACTATGACAATATACACCTCATGTTTTAAAGGTGTAGAAATCTCTAGATATATTTAAACCTGAAGAAGTGCATCTTCACAACCCCCTTTGGAACACTACTTAGGCACATCATCTGCAAGGATAGTTTACTTGTTGATCCTATTAAGATAACCATCATAATTCAATTCCAGACTCTTTTAATAAAAAAATACATTCGTGCCTTTCTAGGCCATTGTGGCTACTACAAGAAATTTATAAGTAGTTATGCAAAGATTGTAACACCTCTAGAGGATCCCTTACACAAATATCAAGCACTGACATGACAAGCATATCAATCACAAGGAGTTGATTGAAGAATCATTAGTACTGCTTTATGATTCCAAGTACTTTAAGTACCCAAAAAAATTATAAATCTAGTAGATGGGTCCCTACATCAACCACCACATATTGAAAACATGTACATACAAGTTATGCATGTTATTTGGTGAAATACTCCCTAGGAATTTTAATCATAACTGACTAAAGCCATATAGGTATTAATCTAGTTCTTGTGCCATGAAAACTCTAAATTCTTGGTCACTAGTTAGTATGAAGTTGAGTTGACTATAATAAAGTTTGATGCAATCCAAACCCTTTTTTTTTTTTTTGTTCCTTGTATAGTGTATATAGGTAGTGAGTGGTGTATAGTGGCCATAAGAACTTATGTGTTAGTACTTCATGTATAATTCCAATTTGGTGAGTCGATCACTTATGCTTATAAGTGCATAAGGCCAAACATCTAAGTGGTGGGTGCATGAAGCTTAATGGATACAACCAGAAGAAGCAGAAGATATATATATATGCAATATGAATAGTGTAGGGCACTTATAGGCCCAAGAATGGACCATTATAACATTACCTTTTCACCAAAGTTAAAAGAGGGTGCATCAATTGATCCTGTACTAGAGACCTATGAGGTAAGTTAAGACACTCAACATGGTTGAGTGCAAGGAAGAAAGTGAAGATGTTCAACATGGTTGAGTGCATGGTAGACAATGAAGACACATAATATAAACATGCACAAAAGAGTGAGAAGAGAATCAAGGTGCTAGAGGGTCAGTGCAAGGGATATACATGGGGTAGGATAAGCTAAGGCAAGATGATGTATAATAAATTGACCAAGGTAGAGAAGTGCTCTTGAAATAGAATCACAACTAGAAGAAAAAATGAAATCAAGGAGGTTGAGTCATGCATATGTGAGGCATTTCACCTAGGTTACCATAAGAAAATTGAAGGTCATGCCAAGTATACAAGTGTAGAAGGAAATTATCTAAAGATAACTATAATCCACCCAAAAATGAGTGGGAAGTGACCATTTGAACCACATGTCACTTCGCCAAAAAATCCATTAGGAGAATTCAATGAGGTGTTGTTGGCACAAAGATATGCATTTAATACATAAAGGATAAGAGATTTTTAAGGATTTCATAGATTTTTGCATTTTCTAAGAAATCAAGGTGCCTATGCTATTAATCTTATATTGATGATGGTAGATGAGAATGATTGGTATGAAATAAAAAGTGATGGAGTTGTTTAGGTTATAAAGTTTAATCAAACTTAGAGTAAACCTAATCAAGAACCATAGAGATGAAGAGAAATAACCTTGTCATAGTGAAAATTTAAGAAATTCAGGAACCTAGAGTGAATGGTAGCACATTGAGAAAAATTATGTTCATAGCAAGGCCAAGTTGAAAGGTTGGAGAGAGAGATTAGTGTATAAAATCAAGTTGGAATGAGTAGTTATCACCTAGACTACCATTAAAAACCAATAAAGCTTAGAGATGAAGGTACAATCATAGATCCTATGACTATAGAAGTGTCGACCATCATTCAAGGCTTTAACAAGCCACATCTTCCAAGTTTCAACACAAGTTGATTCAAGATGGTAAATAAATAAAAGGTAACAAGTTTCCTAAAGGCACAATAGGAACCCAAGTGGGTGAAGATTGTAGAGGAAGTAATTGCCACCAAGACCAACGCATAGTTGATTAAAGTAGTTAGCATTACCAAAGTAGACATCGAAGCACTAACAAAGATGTTGTACTATTATATGTAGTTTCCCCTAGAGGTTCAAGTGGGGGAAATTTGGTGCTCATTTATGCACAATTGCCAACTCAAGGAATACAACCACCAGATGTTAAGTCACTTACAAGAATTGACATAGGGTGCAAGTTGGTGCAATGTGATGCCCTCTTTGATGTCTCAATTCAAGACAAGTTAAAATATTCTGATGCGACTCAACTCTATGACTTGGCCTACTTTGAGAAACTAGAGGAACTCATCTAATTCTTACTCTTGTGTGTCTATGAGAACCACATCTATTTTACAAGTTGGTGCATGAATATTTTAGCATAGTTGATCAAGAAGATAACTAGGCTATCAAATGTTAAACAGGACATCCATCAACTAATAGATGATGATGAAGAGGTGGAGCACATCATAAAGCTCCTTGAGTACTTCAAAGGGGGTTTTGTGTTCCCCTTTAAAAAGTGCAAGGATCCTAGTATGAGTTTCATGGTATATCTCATGAGTTATAAATTATGATGGGTGGTCGGTCAATTGATGTTTCAAAGGTGTACCTCTTCATCGCATATCACATGGTGTAAGGAGTATAATTTAAAATTAAGAAGCTCTTCATAGAGGAGTTGGTGAAAAATGTGTTGGAATGCCATAGAACCAAATGTACCTTTAGGTGGGGATCCATCCTCATATTTATTATTATGGAGGAAATTGGATGCCAAATAGGAGTGAGGATAATCTATGGGTGTTTCCAGAATACCATGAATCTCTAATGCAAAAGTATAAATAATACATTTTCCCCACCACCTTCAACCCTAAGTATAAGATGTGTATAATGTGTTGGTGTAAAAATTATATATAAGCCTTTATACTAGAGTGGCACATTCCCTAGGGGCTTCTATTGATTATGTTTGGGATGACATCTTTTGCTATAATATATCACTATTAAATAATACACTTGGCACTACAGGATGGGAATAGGTCAAGATGGTTAAAGTTCCCCTTCACCTTTTCAACATGGTACTTTAGGGACGTGTTGCAAAAGATCCCTAACAAATAATAGATGGACATTCTAGTAAAGGAATTGGATGCAGAAAGGCACAAGTTGAGGTGTTGATTTCTTCACATAGATGGAAAAGCTACTGAAGATGAAGAATATAACTAGGACTACACATACATCAATCCCATCCAAGAGGTCACTATCCTTGGATTCATCCATAGACTATACTATGAGATGAATCCACCAAAGAAGGATTCCAACATCGAGTAGAGGGAAGACCCCCAGTCCAAATCAAGGATGAAGGAATGCCAACACCAACCAAAAAGAAAAAGTCTCCAAAGAAAAAGAAGGGGGAGACTTTGGAGGAAATAGAGGAACAACTAAGGATGAATATCACTTTAAAGGAGAAGCATCTCCTTTGACCTCCATACTAAAGCACATGTACTTTGTACTAAATACTTCCCCTAGTACAAGGAAAAATAAGAAGGTGAAGGCTCCTCCTATGGTGCAAAGGATAATCATGTTTAAAGAAGAGGAGGAAGAGGAGTTGGAGAAAGAAGAAAGTGGGAGGGGCACATATATAGTAACTGAGGACAATGAGTTGTAATTAAGTGAATAAACCCCCTCTTCACCACCTTAGACTAAGTTGGAGAAGCAAAGGCAGAGGTAGAGGAAACTCAGCTTTAGTGAAGCCCAAATACAAAGGGTGCAAGAGCTGGAGGAGAAAAAGGAAGAAATGACAAAGGTCAAGATAAAAAAAAAGGTCATTGAAATGGTCAAGGTTGAAGAACAAAGGAAAGAAGAAGAGCATAAGGTGTAGAAGGTGAAGGGAGAAAGAAGAAATGAGAAACAAGTGAAGAACCTAAGGAAGCTACATATTCAGGCACATTAATAGAAAAAATATTTGAAGCCTTAGTGGAAGGACATGGGCATAGACCAAGAGCATATTGACATATAACTAATGTTTCACCACAAGCATGAGGACATGATGACCAAAGGCATGTCACAAGCTAAGATCGATCTTTTAGAAGCTAAGGAAATAAAAGCAAGAGAAAAGAAGTGTGAAGCATAAACCGTACTGAGGAAGGTAAAAAAAGAAAAGGCCAAGAAAGAGGAGGCAGAGAGGAAGGCCAAGGAAAATAATATTAGAAGAAAGGAAAGAGAGGAAGAAGAAACCTAGGTATAAAGGGCCAAGATGATAAAGGAATGAGAAAAGAAAAAGGTTACCACTAGTGTAGAACTAAGAGAGGAAAGAGTACCCGAGAAGGTGCTTAGTGCCTCTATCAAAACAATAGAAGAAGCTTCACAATAGGCACATCCTAGCTTTGAAAGGGTACCCAGAGATAAATAAGGTGATATTGGCACCTTGGAGAAACAAATAGAGGATACAAAGGCCCCATTAGGGCAAAAAAAGAAGGCTAGCATAATGGAAGCTTGTGCTAAAGAGCCATTGCAAGAAGAAATGGATGAGGGGAAAAAATCCATGGAAGAATCCCTACAAGAAGAACACGATAGTGGGTCTAGCATCAAAGAAAGAGAAGAAGTGGACAAGGGGAGAAGTTTGATGAAGAACCCCAAGAAGAAAAAAGATAATAAGAAGAAGGAACTAGCACAAGCACCAACACCAATGAAGAAGAAGAGCTAAATGTGGGAGAGGAATATGATCCAAGAAATAGGGAAATAGTGAATTAGGAGTTTAAAAAGGATGAGGACTTCTTCATTATGGAGTGCATGCCACCAAAGACTTCCATGACTTTGATGTGCCACTAGGTTTCTTAGACATTAAATTGCTACATGGATGAGTCTAAGTTTGAGGTTTCGATAAAATAAATTTAGATCACCAAGAACTTAAATGAAGGGCATGACTACCAACTCATCAATACTTAAGATATGAACCCTATGCACTCAACTAATGACCTGATTAATATGGCCTCTTGAGTTGTGCATAATAACGTCATTAATGATGTTCATGCCAATAGCTGGAAGAATATAGTGCAAGAGACTAAAAAGGAGCTTGAGGAAACAAAGCTCAAACTTAAATAGCTAGTTGAGTGTAGATACCTCAAGGATGAAATAAGTTGACAAGGTATGTACACTTGTTGAATAGATGCTCCCTAGGATGATGCTAACACTTAAAAAGAAAGAAGTCCCCTACGAGGGCATAAGGAAAGAGTTGAACAAAAATTTGGACATGGTAGAAGACCTCTTCACCAAATTAAAAGAGGGCATAGAGGAAAAGATGATATATTTTGTAACTTCACCACCCAGGTAACAATCATTGATGTGTGCCTTAAAAAGGCAAAGGAGGAGAAAGATGCTTTATTCTAAAACTCCTCAATGAGAAAAACTAAGCATATCCAAGTGATGGCAAAGGTCAACACTCTTAATGTGAAATTAAAAACCCAGAAGCAAGACTTTAAGGTTCTCTTTTGTGCCTTCTAAATGAAGGCTAGTGAGCAAGGGTATATCTTAGATGGTGGGGTAAGGCAAGCTAGAGAAAGGCTTGAGGCCTTCAAGAAATAACTAGAAATCACTGATGTGTTTTCCCTCAAGGTTGACTCAACTAAATCAAATGACACCATTAAAGAAATAAAGGGTGATATTCAAGGTTTTGAGAACTTCAACGTAGAACTAGAGTAGGGTACAAATGATTTTTGTGTACCAAAGGCACTAAAAGACTAGTCCAGGGCAAATTAGAAATTTTGTATGGGGTAATGTTGGTCCCCCTTTATACCAACTATGTGGACCATTCTAACTCAACCTATCTTAGTATGAGGCAATATTTGGTTTTATTTCTCCCTTTTGTGCTTTTGGCACTAGCTAGAGGAATTCCCAAAGATCTTGTTACAGCTGGCAGGTAGTTATGTGGCACTAACCTTCAAAAGACATCCCTATAGGAAATTGTATATGGTGATGTAGGAAATGAAGGTGTCAAAAGAGTGGAGTAGGTGAGATAGTGACCCCTTAATGATAGCTTAACATATGGCATACACTCCTCTAACTTGGGAATCATAGTGGAGTTGGTAGACTAGCGACCCCCAATGATAGCTCATCACTTGGAATGTTCCCATCTGACCTGGAAAAGAGATACCCAGTTGCCTATATAAGAAGGCTTGTTTTTGAAGAATAGGAAAGGTGATTAATGTAGTAAGGCTTTACTAAAATAGATATCCAACATTATCATTTTGTAATCTATATGAAATATATTAGGTATTTAGAATGTATAGCCTAAGCTCACATATGAGTTGCTAAGCATGAGTAGTGTTAGGGAAAAGCATACAATATATTTTTATATCTTGAACTTTGTATGCTGAACTGTGAAGTTAATGAAAAATGTTATTGAAACACTAGAGTGTAAATTCTTGAATTATAGTTTTCACTATCATATGTTTGTGATTTAGTTTTATATGTGCAATGATATAGTTTATCACTTTGAATGTATTATTATATAAAGGTTTATCCTTGGTCTCTAATGGCATCCTTGTATCATATAGTGACTTCATCCTACTTAGAAATTAGACTAGGTATTAGAACTTGGATACATTGACACTCTAAGACTCATGCTTAGATCACTATCTTAAGGGTGAACACTTAAACCCAAACCATTTCCATGAATCGACTAAGTGCTTAAATGATTGCTAACCCATTATTTCAATGTATTACACCATGAAGAGCCCTATCTAGTAGATATGAAATTAAAAATAAGATTTGTGCCCTTAAGAAGGCTCATTCCTATTGAAATTCCTAGGGTAGTCTAGTGTTGATAGGTTGTTTTAACTCATCCTTCCAATGACTAAGTCCCTTTGAACCCAAATTTGTGCCATGTTTCAACTATCCCAATGCAAGCCTGGTCCCTTCACTATTGTGCTTAGGGTGAGCGCATAAGACTTACACATTATGTGAAACCAATGCCAACATAGCAGTGTGTTAAATATTATGTGTCGTACCCTATTATGCTCATGCCTAACTATACCAAGCATATAACTGACTTGGATTGACTGTTAAGCACATGACCAAATAGAAAAGCTAAACTAGTGAACTTTTCTACAGCAAAGGTTCACATTTTATGAACCCAAAACTAAAGCAAAATAAGGTTGATGAGGTGTGAAAGAGGTTTAAGTGATAATTACCATGGGAATTTATCTATAAAAAGGATGGAAAGCACCATGAGAATCATGCCATGAGTAGAGTTGTGGTACCCATTATTTAAGATTAGATGAAGATTTTAATGGGTAATCACATGATTTAGTTGTAATTAATTATCCTTAAAAGAAGGAGATGAATGTGGTTTGAAAATAAGGGATGAGTTTAAGTTAGAAAAAAAATTTAAGTTTGATCTTATTTTAACAAAATAAAGGACATAGATGTGAAGCATTGAGGGGCCCATGTTCTAGGTTTCCTTCAAGAGAGGATAACATATAAGCTCTTGATCCATACTTATGCATTATGATATAAGGTCTAATCCAGTTGAAAGAAAATTTTCCCCACTTGCTTTTCTCCATATTGGTGACGTGTTGATTTTATTTTAAGATGAGATATTTGATGTTGAATTCTTGTACTTTAAGATGTTTGTTATAAGCGTATTTGACTCATTCTTGATAGACATGAAGGTAAGTAAGAGTGGTTAAATAATGATCATCAAGTAGCTCAAATTGGGCTAAATGTTCTTGATGATAATCACTCTTAGAGATGAGATATTTCAAGGATATTCGAAGAGAGGGAATTCAAACTTTGAAAGGCAAGACCACCTCTGCTCTAAAAAATAGAGAGAAAGGGGTAGCATCCATAGGGGTTATAATGCTAGTATGACAGGCCCATAAGGTGAAGGGGATGTTTAAATTCCAATCTCAACTAGATGTATTAACCTTTATAGGTAACATGTTATTTAGATTTTTATTACAAGCTTCCACCTATCCATTTTCTTATGGATGATAGGGTGATGAGAAACTGAACTTGATACCGGATGTGTCACAAAGCCCTTGGACTTGTTTTTTTTTGAAGTATTTTCCATTGTCAGTGTTAATTTTGTGAAGAACATCAAAATGATAGATAATGTGATGGTTGATAAAGTTGACAATATTTTATGCTTTTAATGAGACAAGAGGAATAGCCTCTACTCATTTGGTAAAATATTCAGTCGGAGTGATGATATAATGATGTCGCTATGAATAATGGAGGTTAATTTCTCCAATAAAATCTAGACCCCATTATGAGAAGGGCCAAAAATATTTGGACACTCGAACACTATGGCTAGGTACATGATGTAAATAAGTGTGTTGTTGACATTTGACACACCTTTTCACATAATCATATAAATATTGGTTGAGGGTGGACCAATAATATCCAAAGTGAAGGATGTGTTTAGTAATGACTAGGCCACTAAAGTTTCCCCCATAGATCCCATCATGCATTTCCCTGATATCATGATAAGCTTCATGATTACATAGGCAACATAAGAGGAGACCACCAAAATTACATTTATAAAGAATTCCCCCTAAGATAGTATAACATGAGTCGCTCTAGATAAATGCTCTTTGAACATTCCTAGAAAGACCAGAAGGAATGATGGAAGGGTTGAGGTAGTCGAAGGTCTATTGATACCAAAGGTCAGGTTGGGTCTTCTCCACATTGAAGATGGTGGGAGAGTTTGATTTAACATAAGAGGGCTAGTTAAATTGATGGATAATGATAGATAGATTAGAGTTAGAGGGTGTAGATGGGATATGAGAAGTGAGGTAATCCATTATATTTACAAACTTGTTTAAATTTGACCTTATTAAAAATAAGATCATGTTCAAATTTCATGCATTGGTATAGGGTGGATGACACACAACTGATAGAATGGATCCAAAGGTGTCCTAATAAAATGTTGTACTAGAACTCATATTATACTATATATAAAAGCTCAATAAGCATGTGGGGTCCTAGATGAATGTGAAGGATAAGAATTCATAGATTCATGGCCATGGTATCATTGAATGATAAGAGTACTGCTAAGGTTTTTGACATGATGTTTTTGGGTAATTTGAGTTCATTGTTTGTATGGGAGGAGATGATGTTGATGTTAGCTCACCCATAAATCATAAACCTCTTGATGTAGGTTTGGTTGATATATGTGGTAATGAAGAGGGTAGGATTTGGGTCATCTGTATGGATAGAGGGTATTTTTGAATCCTTGAAGGTAACAAGGTTGGAAAGTTGAAGAGCTATGACAAAGGTTGCTAGAGGTTATGGGTCTTCTAGTTAGATTTATATGGATTGTAAATCCTCTATAATCACTTGGTGGTAATGGGGTGAGGTATTGATCACTTCATATAAACTCATCTTTACCAGTGTTTGGTGAAGCTATTTTAGAACTACTCGTTGGATTGATTCATAAGTATTGGATTAAGAGGGTCCTAAGATGGACACTTTGGGTTTGGTTGAAGGTAAAGGTGCTTGGTGTTGGCCAGTGGTTGGGTGTTGGAAGAAGGATATGTCCATGGAATGGACACCTTTATTTTTCCCTTATCCTTTATTTGAGCTTGTGATTATGTGACCACAAAGATGGTATGGATTTGGGGAGGATTCAGGCTAGAGGGTTGCTTCAGTTCTGCTTCACTGAGAGATGAAATTGGGGGAATAGGTAAGTGTTGGTTGATGGCTCCTTTATTTTGGATCAATGTTGGGATCATAAGAGGATCATATAACAATAATTCATCCTCATGATACAGCCAATAGACTAATACTTGGAGAGCCTTACAGTTCTTAGTATCATTCCCAAGTGTTCTATGATATGAGCATATTAATTTGTCATTATACCAAGACAATTTAGGACTATGTGGGTCAAATGGTATTATATATGGAAAGATTAATAAAGATGCTTACAATAACCTCTAAAATATGGTTGAGTAAGACTCAAGTAATGGTGGAAAAAGTATGGAGGTCTTATGTTTGGGAGTTGAGGTGGAAGCCCTTTTAGGAGTGTGTTTGATGGTCAGAGATTTGGTTGAAGGAGTGTTCAACTTGGAAATATAGTTGGTTCAATCAAAAGGACCAAGTCAAGGTCATCACAAAACATGCATTAATTTGGGATAAAATGGCCAAGTGCAAGGTTTGACATGGTTGGTTTCTTGGTGGTGTAGGTAAGATCTAGTGGTAAGCACTTGGATTGGATTGTGATAAAAATTTATAGAAAAGTTGGGGGTAGAAGGGAAAAAATCCCTAAAATTTTGATTATCATTGGTCATAGTTCACCCTGAAGATTGACCTTCAATGATCACTTTAACCATCAACAATCATGTATCAACCTTAAAAAGGTGAAGACAAAAGACCATTGGGGGTTTTATTCTATCATTGTGAATTATAAACCCTTAATGATTAGCTCTTAGCATTATTGACAAAAATGGTGATGGTTTTATGAGGGTGATTGAGAGTGTTAAGTTAATCGAGTGTTGATTGAGGTTTGACCTAATGAGTATGTATAGGGGATGAGGGAGAGCATAGGGTCAGGTAGAGGTTCCTAAGGTTCCTCTTCGATGGTGGTTGAGGAATGAGGTAGGTATTGTTTTCAATTTGTAGATTAGTTTCAAATTTGTAAATGAATGCTTAATTAAATTTTTCGATTGTTTATTTGGTTGTGGGTGGGTGTTGATTGAAGGATAGGTTTTTGGAGTTTTTATTTGTTTTTAGAATTGAAATTAGTAGTGTGGGTAGGTATTTGGGTAGAGTAAAGATAGATAGAAAGTTTTTGTGTTTTTTTGTAAGTAAAAATAATTATTGACCATCGATGGTCAAAAAATAACTATTGATAGGTCACTTTGAGGTGACCATCAGCGTTTGGTATCCTAACCATTGTTGGTCAACCATAGAAAGAGTCAACTGTCGATGGTCAATTGATGTGCTAAAGTTTGTGTGAATAGTTTTAAGGCTAAGGTTAAAGTTTTTCTAAATTGTTGATAGTTAAGGTCATGGTTTATGTTTTGGTAAATTGTTGATAGTTAAGGTCATAATTTAAGTTTAGGTAAATTTTTGATAGTGGGAAGATAAAAGGGTAGAGTTGTGGTTGTGGTTTATGTTAGCAGGTTAGGTTAAGGTAATGTGTATAGGTCAAGAAGGTCAAATTATGGGGTAAAGTAATAGGTATGGGTTATATTAGGTAAATGTTATGAGTTGAATAGATTAAAAAAGGATTTAAGTGTAATAAGTAGATTTTGTGGGAAAAATATGTCAATGAACTAAGGTTTTTGCTATCAAACCCTGCAGGCATAGGAGCAGATATAGGTGAAGGATAGAGTGCCCCAGATACTAGATGGGATTCAACAAGGGATGAAAAATGCTGATTGGGAGTATATGGAGGATGTGGGCCTTAGAGGCATGAGTTACTACCAACATGTACCTCAAGATGTGGTGATATTAGTGGCACTCATTAAGATATGGGACCTTACCACTAACACCTTCTTACTTTAATAGGTGAGATGACCATCTTACCTGAGGACATCTATAGGATCATACAACTACCCATATAGGGTGAGCCAATTTACCACATTAAGAGTGATGATAAGGATGGGTAGATGGATCTCTTATATATAAAAGGCCTTGATTTTATGAGGTATAAATTTGGAGGCTTCCACTACACACCACTTTACCAAAGGGATAGGGATGTCAGGTGGTTATTCATGATGATGATGATGATAGCAGTCATGTCTTATTCATTACCATATTCTAGTAATGGGAGGTTCCCATACTTATTGTTGGGGGTGCTCATTAAGATGTGATTGGGTCATATAGTGTTTTCATGGGCACCTATGATATTAGTTTAGATTTATTGAGAGCTATGGGGGTTCTATGCCATAGGAGATACGAGATAAGTGTCAATTTTATTCTTCATTGTTGGGCCTATGAGCACATCCAAGTACTGATACCTATGGGGCTACCATGAGAGGGTTTCATGTAGATGGATTTCAAAGTTAGATATATTAGGTGGAGGGGTGATTATGATCTCTCAAGTCTTAGAGGAGGGGCACATGCCATAGATTGGTATAAGGACCGAATAGATGCTTTGGTGGTGGGAGAGATGATTTAGAGACCATATGCTAGGTTTCCAAGATGGACATACTACAAGAGACATACCCTGTCACTTCATAGCTACAGATGGATCTACGGTAGGAGAGATCATGAGATAGAGCTCATTCCATTTGATAGGGTATGAAGGTATTCCACTTTATTTAGGATATCCCTAGGGTGTTTTTGAGGTATAAGAGGGAGGATGTAGAGTTTCCACAACCTACTCCATATCTAGTTGATGATTTTATTGATTGAGAAGAATTGCTTATGAGGATGGATATAGATGATGCAAGTGTTATAGATGGCTATCCTGCATGGTACCAAGCACACTATGTCATGGATGACCTTGAAGGTGATGATGGTGGTCGATAAGACATGGATATTGAGGTAGGGGAGATGGTCAATAGGCTTAGATGTAAGGGGATACCCCAAATGTATAGGTAGTGATCATAGAAGGGACCAAGAATTAGTGGTTCTAACTATAACTCAAGCATATTTGGTAGCAATATAGGCATCCTTAGTAGTAGTACAGGGTTAGGTGGCTACACTTATAGGGGAGAGAGAGAGATCAGGCTAGAGCTCAACTAGACATGGTGATGTAGGAAAGAGATTCTCTCTGATAGGTAGGAAGAGGAGTACCAATAGTTATGGGACTATTATGGACTCTCTCAATGTAGAGATATGTAGTGATAGTGAAGCTATAAGGTGTTGCATAGATGAGTCCCAATGGGGTGAGTATAGGACCAAGATTTTAGGAGGTGTTGGTACAATGACACAAATTTAGTGGGCACATTTGTGGGAGGACAGGAAAGTGTAGGAGGTAGGCTCTAAGAGGCATTGGTGCCTTAGGATTGTAGATTTATTATGATACCAGCCTACGAGATGATGCAGTGAGATATATACATATTTTGATAGATATGCACATTATTGTATGTATCTTTATCTTGATGTATATATATATGATTGCTATTCATGGTTTTTGGTTCATGGTTATGATGTTCATGCTACTTATTTCTTATTCAATATGATTATGTTCATGATGGTTTATGTTGACTCACCTAGCTAGGCAAGTGATGGTATGACTCTTTGATTTATGTTCATGATGATTATAGATTAATGTTTTTTATGTGATTATGATGTGATGGTTAATGTGGACTTACATATCTAGGTATGTGATGTGATGGCTATATATTTGTTGGATGTTGTTTATGATATAACGATGCTTATAATGTTTTGTGATTATTATTATGGTTTTGTTTCTATGGATCATAGTTATATGGATGTGATAAATGGTATGATGATGATGATGATATTATGATGAGGTTTATGATATGGTTATGTCATGATGATGTTTGTTGTTGATGATGATCATTTAATTTATATTTAAGATGATCGTGTTTATGATATTGATATGATTATGGTTATGGCTACTAGTTATGTACAGGTGGACATGGTTATGATGTGATTTTTGTTATGGTTTATGGATGACTATGTTAATGCTTAATTTTAATGATTATATTCTTCCTCATTTATATTTAGACATGTGGTGGATAATATCTGTGAATGACTCATTTATTTTTGTCTATATGATTGGATTGTGGTAGATGGATTAGTTGATGTGATTGACCATTAGATGATGTTTGATGTGGGAGATGTTTAATTGATTAAAATAGTTAAACCAATAAGCTAAAAACATATGGTCAAATGCATTTATTTTGATGAAGGTGTCAAAATGCATACAGTAGGTTGGATAATGAAGTTAAATGTGAGAAAAGAAAGGTAGATAGTCAACAGACAAATGTCTTAATGATAATACCAACTAGTATAAGATAATAATAAGAAGGCATGATGGTTATTATTTGGGAAAGGATTACAATAAGATGAATTTGGATCAACATATGAATGTAAGCCCCACAAATGCTTCACATTAGTGTTCATTAGTTGGTTATAAAGGTGTCTTGATCACATATTGTCAAGTAAGCTCAAAATCATGTGTATATAGAGTGTATAAAGGGGAAATTGATGATGGTGGAACCTTCTTATTAGACTAGCATTCCTCTTCTATAGGTTACTAACGAGCTAGTATAAATAATTTCATGTCATATAATGTGTAGAAGGATCAATGCAGGAAGTCTATTTATAAAAGTTGATTGCAGCGTCCAAATTATATTTGTATTTTCAAATTTTGATAATGAGTCTCTTGATCTTTTATTGTCATTTGGAGAGGTTGGGGAAGTTGATTGATGTAGGAAGCTTCTAAAAAATTTCTATGCTTTTTAAAAATGATTTACTCAGCCATCCTTCAAGGGAGTCATCTAAGTTTGTGTGATTTTGTTTAAGGCTATTGATATCTATCCTTTAAGGGAGAAATCTACCTTATATTGAGCAATTTTGATATGTTTTTGGCAGTTGTCCTTTAAGGGAGCAGTCTTCAAATGCTAGAGAGTGTCCCATATAGGTTCTTTGTGTTTTTATTTTAATGTTTTATTTTGATGTCATGGACTTGCTTATATAGGCTTAAAGGTTCACCTTTTATGAAGTCAAAACTAAAGCACATGAAGGTTGATGAGGTGTAAAAGAGGTTTAAGTCATAATGACCATGGGAATTCATATATAAAAGGGGTAGAAAGTACCATGAAAATCATACCATGGGTAGGGCCATGGTACCCATTATTCAAGATTAGGCTATGATTGTGATGGATAAACACGTGATTTAGTTTTAATCAGTTATCCCTAAAATAAGGAGATAAATGTGGTTTGAAAATAAGGGATGATCTTAAGTTAGACAAAAAGTGGAGTTTGATCCTATTTTAACAAAATAAAGGATGTAGATACAAAGCATTGAGGGGATCATATTATGGGTTCCCTTCAAGAGAGGATAATGGTAAGCTCTTGATCTATACTTGAGTTTTATGATATAAGGTCCAATCTAGTTGAATGCAAATTTTCCCCACTTACTTTTCTCCATATTTGTGACATGTTGATTTTCCTTTAAGATGAGATTTTTGATGTTGAATTCTCACACTTTAAGATGTTTTTTATAAGTGCATTTGATTCACTCTTGATAGACATGAAGGTGAGTAAGAGCAGATAAATGATGTTTATCAAGTAGCTCAAGTTAGGCTAAATGTTCTTGATGATAATCACTTTCAGAGATGAGATCTTCCAAGGATATGCAAAGAGAGGGAATTTGGACTTAGAGAGGCAAGACTACCTCTGCTCCTAAAACTAGAGAGAAAGGAGTAGCACCTATAGGGGTTCGAATGCTATTACAATAAGACCATAAGGCAAAGGGCATGTGTAAATGCCAATCTTGACAAGATACATTAACCATTTTAATAATTATGTTATTGAGAGTTTTTTAGAGGCTTCTACCTATTCATTTTATTATGGATGATGGGGAAATTTGAAACTTAACTTGATATTGAATGCATCACAAAGACCTTGGACTTGTTTGTTTTTTAATAATTTTCCATTATTAGTGATAATTTTGTGAGGAACACTGAAATGATAGATGATGTGATGGTTGATAATCTTTTCAACTTCGGTTGAGATGAGAGGAATAACCTATACCCATTTAGTGAAATATTTTGTGGTAGTGATGATAGAATGATGTCACTGTGAAGAATGGGGGTTAATTTCTCCAATAAGATCCAGACCCCATTATGAGAAGGGCCAAAAATATTTAGACACTCAAAGACTATGGCTAGGTGTGTGATGTAAATTAGCATGTTATTGACATTTGACACACCTTTTCACATAATCACAGAAATCTTGGTTAAGGGTGGGCCAATTAGCCAAGGCAAAGGATGTGTTTAATGATGGTTTAGATCCCATCATGCATTTCTATGATAGCATGAGAGGCTTTGTGACTATGTAGGCAATGAAAGAAGAGACCTTCAAAGCTAAATTTATAAATAATTACCCCTAGGATAGTATAATTTGAGGTGCTATAGATAAATGCTCTTCAAACATTCTTGGAAATATTGAAAAAAATTATGGCAAGATTGAGGTAGTCAAAGTCTGCTGATACCAAAGGTTAGGTTGGGACTCCTCCACATTGAAGATGCGGGGAAAGTCTGATTTGACATAAGAGGGTTGGGTAAGTTAATGGATAATGATAGATAGCTTAGATTTAGAGGGTACTGATAGGATCTGAGAAGTGAGGGAAGCTATCATATCACCAAACTTGTTTAAATTTAACCTTTTTAAAAATAAGATCATGTTTAAATTTGCTGCATTGATGTAGGTGGATAGCACATAGCCCATAGAATGGATCCAAGGGTGTCCTAGTAAAATGTTGTACTAGAATTCACCTTCTACTATGTATAAGAGCTCAAGAAGCATTTAGGGTCCTACATGAATATAAAGGACAATAGTTCCTTGAGTCATGGCCATGGTATCATTAAATGATTAGAGTATTACTAAAGTTTCTGACATGATGTCCTTAGGTAATTTGAGTTGGTTGTATGTATGGGATGAGATGGTGTTGATGTTAGCTCCCCCATCAATCAAACCCTCTTAATGTGGGTTTGGTTGATGTATGTGGTAATGAAGAGGGGAGGATATCGGTCATTTGGATGGATGGAGGGTATTTCCAAATCTTTGAAGGTAACAAGGTTGGAAAGTTGAAGAGATCTAATAAAATATGCTAGAGGTTGGGTTTTTCTGATTAGACCTCTATGGATTACAAAGCCTCTATCATTACTTGGTAGTGATGGGGTGAGGTATTAATTAGTTCATATAAACTCATCTTCACCAGTGTTTCATGAAGCTATTTCAAAACTACTCATTGGATTGATTCAAATAGATTCAATTGAGAGGGTCCTAAGATGGACACTCTAGGTTTGGTTAAAGGTAAAGGTTCTTGTTGTTGGCTAGGTGGTTGGGTGGTAGAAAATGGATATGTCTATATAAGAGATAAATTTATTTTTCCCTTATCCTTTGGTTGATCCTATGATTGTGTGACCACATAAATGGTATCAATTTGGGGAGGAGTTAGGTTAGAGGGCTGCTTTGATTTTCACTTCACTTTGAGATGAGAGTGGGGGAATAGGTAAGTGTTGGTTGATGGCTCCTAGATTTTAGATCAGTGTTAGGCTCATAAGAGGCTCATGTGAAAATAAGTCATCTTCATGATATAGCTGATGGGATAATACTTGGAGAGCCTTATAGTTCTCAGTATCATGACCAGGTGTTTTATGACATGAGCATATTAATTTATCATTTTACCAAGATGGTTTAGGACTATGTGCATTAAATGGTCTTATAGGTGTCAAGGTTAAGTAATATGCTTGCAATAACCTTGGTAGGATGGTTGAGTAAAACATGAGCAATGGTGGCAAAGGCATGGAGGTCTTAGGTTTAGGAGTTAAGGTGGAAGCCCTATTAGGAGTGGATTTGATGGTTAGAGATTTGGGTGAAGGAACATCCTTAGTGGATGGTTTTGGTATGGATTTAAAAGGTGTTGGGGTATATTCCTGAGAAGTAGCTAGTTTTGTTATAGAAGGTTGGGTAAAATAGGTGAGGATGAAAGGAGTGATGGTGCAATCAAAAGTGGTGGTTGGATTTGGGACTTGTCTGGGATGGTTGGTTTCCTTACCAAGGTAAAAGGGTGATATCCCAAAATAGAAGGCAAAGTGGAAGAGGGAGGTAGAGTTTAAGTTTATGGAATTTTGGGTGTTTTCACCTTCTTTATTTGCTTGGTTAAAGGTTTCTTTGATAGTTTTGGTGAATTTAATTCCAATTTCAATGAAGGGTTAGTAGGATATTGAATAGTGAATATTCTAAGGTTTTTAGTAAGCTTAATTGGAATGTAAGGTGACTTGGTTATTTTAAGTAGAGGTGGTTCAGATAGTTCAGGTATGGTTAGGTCAGTGGAGGTTTCTAATGGCTCAATTGTGGTGAAAGTGGGTTTGATAATGGGAATAGAAGGTTGGGATGACAGTGGTGTGGTTGGAGGTTCTTTTTTGGTTTGGTAAAGAATCTTGAGATGGTGTCAAAATGTGGCATAATCTGCATTGGGTTGAGATAATGACAAAATATTATGAGCCATATAAATGGATGACTCCAAAGTAGTCATTGCTGACCAAATTTGACCTTAAATGTCAAAGTAGGACCCCTATAGGTTAAAACTTGACTTTTTAGATGTTTTAGGGGTCTAATATTTTGTCATGGGGTGTATTATAAGTTATTTGATGTCATTTAATGTCATCTTAGCCTTAGTCTTAGTCTAATTAGTCAATATGTCATTTTGAGTCATTTAATAGCCATTTAGGGGTCATAAATGCAAGTGACATGGTTTTCAAGGTGTTCAAGTGTCCTAATTTCCTTTCAATCATCCAAGAAGTTAGATTCTATATCAAGAATGTCAGTCTCAACTAAATCTTGTAGGTTATCTACTTGAAGATCAAGAAATCAAAGGAAAAAGGAGGATTTTGTCACTTGTATACCCCATGGGGGAAGGTGACACATGGGATAAGTTCATGGAAAATCTCTTCAGCTTCTTCAAGCTCAATTCCATGTTTTAAATGATTTTAAAGTTCCAAATTTGAGCTAAAACCATTCTACTCATTTCTTGCCAGACTCATGTGGTGAAACTCTTTTGAAGTCCTAAGATGTTATGTAGAATCATGGTAGACTCATGTAGAATGATAGGTTGGAAAATGGAAGTGTTAATAACCTTCTAGCATGAGATGAATGAGTTTAAGGAGATCATCTCTAAAAAGTTAAAATAGAGGTCCAACCCATTTTGTAGATATCTTGTAACAAGGTCAACAAGAGTTTTGAGGCACTATAATGGCCATATATTAAAACATCTACATAGGAGGGAAGCCATGAAAAATATGGAAGTCAGAAATTTAGTGGAAGATAGAAGTTGGAGGTCCTAAATATGCCTTTTAAAGCACTAAAACCTTGCATTCATATCTACATGAATTCACTTTTAGGTGACCATTGACATCCTAAAGGGTAAATGCAACATACTTTCATGTTTAGAATGACCTTGTTGATTGAATGGTGAAACAATGAAGATGAATATAATTAGTAAAAGGTTCATATGTGTTTTTTCAAACCTCATGAACACCTACAGGTGTCCCTTCATGGGAAATTATGCACCTACAGCTGAGTAGGCAGATAATGACCTAGGCATGGTGTCCTGATGATGCTTTTGCTTATACAAAGTGAACATAGGTATAGGTAGATGTTATGTGACCTTATATATTACATAAGGGTTTTCAAACATTATGATAAAGGTCCTAGTAGAGAAATATGCACCTATATGAATCATTTTGGTAGAGTATCATAGTTAGGAGATAGACTTAGTCTTGTGAGCTCAAGGTATGTGTAAAGGGTATAAGGAGAGTTGAAATGATGAAACAAACCTATGAGCACATCCATTAATACCATGATGACCTCCATAATCTCTAAACAATGTAAAACAAGATTACATAGACCTCTTAAGGCCCTATATGCACCTATAACTAAGTGTTCAGTTTTGATGAAGGTAAAGAGATGAGTATGCTAAGGAAGAGTATGAAGGGTCAGAGTGTTGAATGGATATTGGAGGAACTCCATTATGACCATGATAGTATAAATAGGTTTTTTATAGTTTATATATAATAAATAATTCCTCTAGATAGGTAATACATAGTCCATATGATGAAAACCCTGTAGACAGTACCTTTTTCTAGGTCTGTCTTAGGTTTCTATGCTTTTGAGAGGTCAAATGGAATGATAAAGGGATAATATTTGGTACAGATCATATTTTAAACTTGAGGAATATTTTATAACTTTTATTTTATATTATTAAATAGGGGAAGTTCCCTTTATTTTTTCTCAGATGGAGGGTACTTCCCCTTATGCATAAACTGGTAGGTTTGAGAAAGAGTGACAAAGGGATGAGCCTGTAGACACCAATATTGTGTCGACCCCCCCTTGGTCCCCTTCTAACCACTTACACACTTTATTAATTTAAAATAAACTACTTATTTTAAATTAATGACATCACCTAGAACCTCACCTTGGACACCTCGCCCTAAGACCATTTCCTACCCTATGAGTCACCCTAAGACTAAGTCATCCAAATCCTAACTACCCATGACTTATTTTCACTCCCTATTAACCTCCTAACTAACTCTCATGCCTAATAAACCCATCTTTTAACCATTCTCAAATGTAAAATGCACTTGGCAGATGGAGGAATGGGCAAGGGGCTAAAAATAGCCCTTTTACCCATTCTATATCTACCGATGTCGGTCAATTGTCAGTCGATGCCGGTGGTATTGCTGACGTCGGTTACATAAAATGAGTTCTAACATTGAGTTAACCCTCTAGCCCCAGAATCTTGGATATCAATGCGCACGCTCTGAGACTAAGCATCAAAATTCAACTATCACTCTCTAGGCTACAAAAACTCTACAAAAATCACTCCAAACATTGGGTTGAAAACATTGCATGAGGTCTTCGACATCAGCCACAATAGGAATAAGCATCCTGACACCCTCAAATCTTCACCAAAAAGCTAAGTATTCTTTTGGTCTCCATTTCAAAGTTCTAGAATAACTTGATAATTAGTTTCTATTTACTATCTCTGAATACTGTAAAAGAAACCTGACTTTCTTCCTGGAGAGGCTAAGAGGCCTTCTCATTATCCTTACTCTCTTTTCATACCTATCCTCTATCTTTGCCCTTCCTTAGACCTTATTCAATTTCCTACAACCCTGGATAAACATTTAAAGTTCCAGACCCTTCTATTGACCACAAACATATCCTGAAATCCATCCAAGGACCACTGCCCCTACTGTCATAGATAACATAACCGACATCGACATCATTGACCAACTGACCTCGGCATGACTACCAATGTCAGTGACTGTGTCAAACTGAATGCAGAGAATAGGTACATGTTATCTTTATTTCTCTTTCTTAGTCTTTCACCATTTTCTTTATACAACACTCTTTTCATCAAATAGTGGACTGTCATCCCTTAAGGAAGCTTTTACGCTTCCAAGACTAAGCATATAGCTTGGCAGTCCACCATATCTTTGTCTAACATTTTCTTTGTTTGAGTTTATTTCTCTCTACAAGTGTTTCCTCCATAGCCAAATAGGAGCTCCTACAATACTTGGATACGGTGTGCAACTTAATCTGAGTAACGTCAAACCCCTGACTCTTAACCTTTAGTTTCTTCTTTCTTCTGAATATAATTAGCAAAAATGTAGAGAAACATTCTGGCACACTCAGTGGGACCCCTGGAGTTTTCTTTGGGTTCATTATTCTAAAAATCAAACTTTCATATAGATGCATTAGGAAAATATTCTCTTCTTGCATCCTTCTTCTATCTCTTTATTTTGAAAAGAAACCATTAGCATAAGTTAAAAAGAGCATATTTCTTTTTCTTCTTGTCACTTCTTTCCTGCATCTTAGAGTAGTGAAAATTCATACTCTTAACCTTTTCTCTAATTGTTTGCATTTGAACAAAATATTTCAATTTGGGTTTAAAACTATTACATTTCATTCCTGCTTGAATGCATATTTAGCTCACTTAGTAATTAAAAGCATTATGAATAAATCGTAGTGCACAAATGTTACACAACCAGATCATAATCACAATTAAATCAAACATAAAACATACTTGAGACAAGGCCCATCTAGGATTTCATCACCTAGCAGATACCTTACCCCACCTGGCAATCTTATTTGGATTTCACCGCCAAGAGGAGGACCCACTCTGTTCTCTGGCAGAGTATAAACTATAGGAAAAGTATATATTAGCTAAGTGGCCCAGCTCGGCTCTGGGTTTGTGAAGTGAAGGGAGCAAGCCCCAGCACCAGGCCACATATTGAACCTAACACAGATTTTTGAGCACCAAAACATAACCTGAAACCAACCATAGACTTTCTCTTTAGGACCTGTTCTAAAAGCCCAATTTCCAAACATATTCTTCTAAGGCATAAGCCACCATGACTCTAAAATTTATTCTTAGGAATTTAACCTTTTAGAGGTTGCTTGCCATCATTTATTTTGTTGTTTTTATTTGATTTTTTGAGCTGGTAAGGTCACATCATTCTGAGGTCTAAAAATAACTCAGAATTTCTCTTTCTTGCAAAAAATATCAGTTTTTTGTGTTTTTGGAAATACATAGAAATTGACATCAGTTTCTCCACTAACTTCGGCAACATATCTTCACCGACATCGGTTATCTCATCAACCTTGGCAACATTTCATAACCAACATCAGTTATTAAACTGACGTCAGTCACTGTCAACAAATTTTCTTTCCAAATAGCAAGCTTAAAACCCCACTTTTTTGCTGCCAAACACAAATTCTAGTTTTCTGAAACTAAGACACACAATTTTTGGAACCTGAACCCATTTTGCCTTGGATGGTTTTGACATGTAGTCAAGCCAAATCTCTTATTGACCACGCAAGGCAACAACCACTCCCACCTTCACCTTCTATACCAACTCATCTAATGGAGTATACTTCAAACACTGAGCATACTCCTATCCAACCTACCCCAAATCAACCTCTTATTGTTCTCAAGGGGGATCAAGAGTTTGAGAGATTCCTTGACCTCAACGTCAGGGCTCTCTAACACTATCTTGCTAGAAGCCAAATGTGAGATCCTTCAGGTAATCCTATTTATGGGATGCCAACTTCCTTGGTTGAAATGACAATAATATCAACAGCCTTCATTACCTAACTTATAGTCACTCAGGCCATTACCTTAACCAGTAACCCAACCATGGCCAATGTTCAAGATTTGGCCTCTCCTTTTATTTTTGGACCTACCTCCATTGGGGTTTACGTACCCCCTCAACCACAAACAATTCAACCAAGTTCGACACCTTTCTATAACTTGATTGTCTCTATCCCACCCACTCTTGTACCCATAAACATGAGAGTGACCATTTATCCTCTTACCAGTATCACTGCCATTCAACCACCCTTGGCAGCATCTAGTCAATTTGTGCCCTCTAACTTCATGACACAAGCCCCCTTGACCTCAACATCAGTCCCTATGATGAACTATCAATATGTTGCATCTACACAAATGCAACCAAGTACGTCATACACCCCTTCCAATGCCTTCCAAGTACCTTACAACCTAAGGGGTGCCCCTCCTGCTAATCCATCAATTGATCTAATCAAGATGCTAATGGATAAGATGTCCAACCTTGAGACATCTATTTCAGGTTCAAGGAGTGTTATTTCATATGAACAAATCTTTAATGAACCTATTCATCCTTCAGTCCCTATTCAACCATATCCTAGTCAGTGGGAACTCCCAAAATTTACTCACTTTCAGAGTAAAGAGGACCCATAGCAACATCTACGAGTGTTTAGACATGCTTGTTACCTCATAGCACACGATGATGTGTTATTACTTCACACATTCCCCATGTCACTTTCTGGCACCACCCTTGATTGGTATAGCTCTATTACTAGTCATTCTCTCTTTACTTTCACTCAACTAGCTCAACTATTCCTCGACCACTTTTCAATCAATATCACTAAAAAGGTCTCCATCATAGACCTATATTCTATTAGACAATTCGATGATGAGTCGATAGCTAACTTCATTGCCCATTGGAGAGGTTTAATCAACCAACTCTCCTTTTCATTACCTCAACCTGAGCTCATTGAGCTCGTTTCAAGAGCATGTGCCAAGCACATCTCATCCACTTTGCGGGTTCAAATTTTTCGCACTTTTGATGAAGCTTTCACCATGGCCTGAAAGCTTGAACTCCACGCTGTCGAAGAGGATAGAGTCAAATTGTGTAGTAAAAATACCAATGCAAAATCCAATGACCCATCTTCTTCCAAACCCTCTTCTTCCCACTCCAAGTCTAAGGGATCAGCAAACGCTGTGGTCCTTAGGTCATCATCATCGACTACAACTAACCAATCTGAGCCCTCCACATCATAAAGCATCACAAGACAATTCCAACAATGATACGTACAGCGTCAATACAATCCAATATGAGAATCATATGCTTTTGTGCTAGATAAACTAGTGAAATAGGGAGTCCTCAACCTCCCTCAAATCTGACCTATCCAATTTAACCCCTCACAAGCCATCCCTGCATGGTATAGGGAAAATGACTTTTGTAACTATCATCGTGTCAAGGGTCATGACATAGACAATTGTAAAACCTTCAAAAACATTATTCAAGACATGTTAGACAAGGGGGATCTTGTTTTGGATAACCCAAATCCGTCGGCCAACCAAAACATGGATGTCTTTAGGCAACCATTTCCTAACCATCCCCTAAGCCAAAACAATGTTCAGACCATGACCGATGACCCCCAAGAGCACAACATACGCATGGTCAATACGGTCTTTCCTATCATTCCTAGCCAACCTCTCCCACAGTCTAAAGAGGTTGATCAGCCCATTTCTCCACCATAGGTAGAAGAGCCTATTCTACCTATATCACCCCCATGACATCAAACACCTCCTCCACACATACTTCTACCTCATGAGAAACCCATATTACCTATTCCTCTTGTCTTGACCTTCCCTCTTCTTCTACCATTGGAAGAAGTTACCATTCATACCCCATGCCCTCATGTAGAAGGGGCCATAATCCCTCTACTTCACCCTTTAGAGGAACCTTCCTCTCCTATTTTTCCTTCATCGATGGAGGATAATCCTCCATTAATCCCCTTTTCACATGTAGGAGAGGCTACTTTCACCTCTCCCATATTGGAGGATGTTTTGATGACACCAACACCGGTGGCCTCTCCCTCATCCTTCTTATCACCAATGGAGGATCATACTTTCCACACTCCTAGACCACACATGGAAGGCATAATCATCCCTACACTCTATCCTCTTGAAGAGCCACATTCTCCAATCCCTTCTCCACCGAGAGAAGAACTTGTCACTTCACCCACTTCAGTCGAGGAAGATTAGGTGATGATTTTCTCTCACCTTTGGCTCAAGATCACTGCATCTAACACATTTCCACTCTCACAATCACCTAAATCCTCCAAAAGACCAACTACAAAACCTCATGTGGTGTCACCTAAACCCTTCTCTCGATTGGCAAAAAACTTAGGATTTCTCCATTCTAGGAATCTAAAACATGAAGCATTATGGGAGCGACTTAAGGCTCCTTATATTACACATCCCACTTCGACTGCCAACACTTTCATGACAAATCACCCCAAAGTCTCCGATGAGGATCGAGCTTCCACTTCCAAATCTTCAGAAGCTCAACTGTCCACACCTAAATCAAAACCCTCGCAGGCATCCATCATGCTGAAACAGATTAAATCTCTCGGTGTTCACCCTGTATCAAATCTCACTCACCCACAAGTGAAGGTAGATTTGAACCTTGCCCCGCATAGTAGTAGTCCTCACACCAAACTTAAGAAGGATGCTAAATCACATCCATCTACTCCTCCCCTAACCAACAAGGTGGTATGAACTCCTCCCCCACCTTCACCATTACCCTCTATTTTGGGTCCACATCCTTCCACCTTAATAAGAGTGCTCCCTACTCCAACACCTTACAAAAACAAATTGCCTCCATTAGTCCCTCTACCCATCAAACATATATTTTTGCCAAAGAATTCAACACCTCTCACCAATAAAATGCCATCTACTCGTGTGGCCACACCACCTACCAAAAAGGTGGTACAAAAAACTCCTCCTACAACTCCTAAATAGAAGTTGTCAACACCTACTATAACAAAGAACACAAACCCATTAGGGGGGTCCTATGCTTCGTTGTTATGCCAATTTTTGCAGTCTTCTAGCATCACTCTCCCTCCCATTAAACCATACCAATCTCTCGGATCAAAACCATCTTGGTTCAATGACACTCAAATCTGCTGGTATCATCGCACACCTGGGCATGATACTAAGCGTTGCTATGCCCTTAAGGTTGTCATTCACCAACACTTAGAAAAGGATAACCCTCACATTGAGGATTCTCTTGACCATCTTTTTGACAAACCACTGACACTATCCCATGCCTCCCAAACCTCCTCACCTTCATCAAGATCCCATCATCAAACTATGGTCCCTCTACCACCTTCTCCCCCTATATTTGAAATCAACACCATTAATGTGGCCACTAGGTCCCAAACTCTAAAGGATAAAGGAAAATATCAAGTCTCTACACCTTGGACATATTCATTCATCAAGCCCTCTCAACCACCCAAACCCAAGATTCCTATCTTGGGCACATCTCAACCAACATCTTCTGGGGCAATTCGTGACTCCATGGTGAAACAACTTCACCAAACCCTTGTGAAGACGTATTTGTATGACCTAATTCAAAGCTCTCCAATACATCGCCAAGCCTTAATCAAAGCTTTATAGGTAGTGGAGGTCCAACCTAAAGACCCCCAACCACTGGCTACTCTAGTCAAATCATTACCCACTGTTGCCTCCATCACCTTCAGTGATTCTGAGATTCCAAACTACAACCTGGAAGATCAAGATCCCACCCTCTCAAACTAACCCTATCAGGGAAAAGCTTCACAAGATACATCCTCACGTCACACTCCTTGTCAAAGAGGAGCTTCAACGTCTTCTCTCCATCTCATTTATCCAACCCATTGATTATCCGTAATGGGTGTCAAACATTGTCCCTATCATAAAAGCAACTGGGGGAATTTGAATTTGTATTGACTACCCAACCTCAACCTAGCTTGCCCAAAGGATGAATTTCCTTTGCCAAGCATCGACCAAAATGTACCTACAACAAAAATCTGAATGAGCGAGATTTCAAAACCAGAGATCTCATCCTTAAAGAAAACCAACACGTGATTACTATGGAAAGAAGCAAACGAGGCAAGTTTGCTCCTAATTAGCTCAGACCTTATATCATAACACACAAGTATGGATCAGGGACTTATCATCTATCTTCTCTCGAAGGCTAGCTAGAACCTGAGCTCCTTAATGCCTTGCATCTACGACCATTTTATTGTTAACCAAGTAATCATTCACTTGATGTTTAACTTGAGCTTGTCCCTTGAGCAACCCCCATCATCCTCATTCCTAATCCTATCAATCCTTTTCCCTTACAAACATTAGTTAACCCTTGTTGCATTAATGCTTTGTCCTAATAAAATGGAAACCCCTAAACCTCTATAGTCTAGTCCATGACTAAATCTTCAGTCAACAAAAACATAAAATTGGGATGCCTAACAAAAGGTCATAAACTATAAATGTAGACTGCTCCCTTGAAGGACAGTTATTCAAAGACATCAACATACAAAGCAAAACATAGACCACTCCCTCAAAGGATGGCTATGCCCAAATTTTGCTACATACATAGCACCCTCTTAGAAGCTGCCCACATCGATCAGCTTCACATGACCACAAAACAAAACAACATCCCCAAGTAGACTTCCCGCATTGATCAGTCTATAAAAAAAAGGCTGACAAACTATTAAGTCATGGACTTGCCTATAGTCATTCTTAGGGTCACCTATAAAAGGGGCAAAGTTATCTCTGCTAAAAAGGGTTACGCTATCTTAACATATCACATAATCACACCTATTACCCCAACATACTCAAGGGATTTTGAGCTCACTTAATGTCAAGTGATTCGAGTACTTCTCTAACACTAATCAATGGTCAATGACGTAATGCATGAACAGGGCTTTTGTTTCCAAAAACCCTATCTATGCTATCATTATGGTCCATTTCAATGAAAGAGCAATGCACCTTTCACTTATTACACACTTTCATCACATACACCCAACCAAACCAAGCCAAACCAAACCAAACCAAACCAAACCAAACCAAACCAAACCAAAACATTTTTCAACCACTAACATAACCTCATGATTTATTTAATACAAATACCAATTTGTGTTATATAAATTATTATAGACCATTCACATTAGTTTTTATGGAAAACAATACACATGGAAACTAACAACCAAACACAATTTATGTTAAGCATATACCATCACCAATATGGGAAAGTGTTGAAGCATAAATAAAATCATTTCATTTTTAGCATACATCCATCACCAATATGAAAAATTGTTAGGATGAAAAACCACATAACCTATGTTACAGCATACACCATCACACAATATTAAAAAGGTTGTAACATCATCATACACTCATTTCATTTTTAGCATACACCATCACGAATATGGAAAAATGCTAAGGATGAAAAACCACATAACCTATGTTACAGCATACACCATCACACAATATGGAAAAAACTGTAACATCATCATACACTCATCATTTCCAACCTAACCAAAACAACTATCAACCAAACATAATTTATGTCAAGCATATACCATCACCAATATGGAAACTTGTTGAAGCATAAATAAACTCATTTCATTTTTAGCATACACCATCACCAATATGGAAAATTGTTAAGGATGACAAACTACATAACCTATGTTACAACATACACCATCACACAATATGGAAAAAGCTGTAACATCATCATACACTCATTTCATTTTTAGCTACACCATCACCAATATGGAAAATTGCTAAGGATGAAAAACCACATAACCTATGTTATAGCATACACCATCACACAATATGGAGAATGTTGTAACATCAGCATACCCTCATCATTTCAAACATAACCAAAACAACTAACAACCTATTTGACTCTTCTTCCCTTTTGGGGAGAACTACATTGGCCTGAGGCCCTTAAAATACGGGCTATGTAGGCAACACTTAGTTGAATTGAGGTCTTCTAAGGTTAGCTCGGCCATTCGTTCATTCGTCTACCTGATGGACCAACCATATAACCTTTAACCATGACTTAACCTAGTCAAACCCAATCCATAACTTACCCTCTTCTTCCCTTTTGGGGAGAACTACATTGGCCTGAGGCCCTTAAAACAGGGGCTATGTAGGCAGCACTCAGTTGACCTGAGGTCTTTTGAGGTTAGCTCGACCATTCATTCATTCGTCTACCTGATGGACTAACCATATAACCTTTAACCATGACCTAACCTAGTCAAAACCAATCCATAACCTACCCTCTTCTTCCCTTTTGGGGAGAACTACATTGGCCTGAGGCCCTTAAAATAGGGGCTATGTAGGCAGCACTCAGTTGACATGGGGTCTTCTGAGGTTAGCTCGGCCATTCATTCATTCATTTACCTGATGAACCAACCATATAACCTTTAACCATGACCTAACATAGTCAAAACCAATCCATAACCTACCCTCTTCTTCCCTTTTGGGAAGAACTACATTGGCCTAAGGCCTTTAAAATAGGGGTTATGTAGGCAACACTTAGTTGACATGGGGTCTTTTGAGGTTAGCTCAGCCATTCATTCATTCATCTACCTAATGGAACAACTATTTGATTTAAACTTGTCCAAAATCATGACCAAACAACCAGCCCTGACACTATAGAAGTCACCTTAGACTTCTCATGAGGCACATTAGAGATCACATACATCTCCCTAACCACAACAAACAACACTTGAGATCACTTATATCTCAGCCTGACTCGACCAATGACCTTGGAGATTGTGACTATCTCCTCAGACCATGACCACTTTCGAGACAACTTTGCCTTGGTTGTTTTGATTGAATATATGCTACCTCACGAATAGTTAGCAAATTGTACACACCCCACATTATGACCCTCACACGTATTGTCAGATTGCGACCAAGTTGATCCCCAATATATGTGGCATTTTTGTGTTTTCCAGGAGCACTTCCTAGCTCGAATACTTGGAACACGATGACCATTGGAGTTACAGCTTTGATCGATTAACCCAATCAGCTACCCCTAATAAGTTGGGGACTAGTTATTTTGATTTTAGTCCTCCTCAACCATTGGAGCTATAGCTTTGATCCTTTAACCCAATCAGTTATGACTAAAAAGTTGGGGATCGGTTACCTTAATTTTAATGCTCCTTGACCTTACTTGTGACAATTTGACCTACCTATCACGTGAAGTGGTATACGTGCAATCTCAACTATTACAGTGTTCACACTCCAAATTCACCATACCCATCCACTACCTATCAAATCGGCTCTCAATTTTGGGTTCCCTTCTCTCGATTTCCACTTTGAGGGGGAATACCTCATTCCATACCTGGCGCAACCAACATCTATTTTTGTCTTGCAGTCCATCAAGACAAACCATAAGACAAAAAGGGGCAAATGTAGACACCAATATTGTGTCGACCCCCCCTTGGTCCCCTTATAACCACTTACACACTTTATTAATTTAAAATAAACTACTTATTTTAAATTAATGACATCACCTAGACACCTCACCTTGGACACCTCACCCTAAGACCATTTCCTACCCTATGAGTCACCCTAAGACTAAGTCATCTAAATCCTAACTACCCATGACTTATTCTCACTCCCTATTAACCTCCTAACTAACTCTCATGCCTAATAAACCCATCTTTTAACCATTCTCCAATGGCAAATGCACTTGGCAGATGGAGGAATGGGCAAAGGGCTAAAAATAACCCTTTTACCCATTCTCTATCTACTGACATCGATCAACTGTTGGCCGACATTGGCGGTATCACCGACGTCAATTACATAAACTAAGTTCTAACATTGAGTTATCCCTCTGGCCCCAAACTCTTGGATATCGATGCGGACGCTCTGAGACTAAGCATCAGAATTCAACTATCACTCTTCAGGCTACAGAAACTCTACAAAAATCACTCCAAACATTGGGTTGAAAACATTGCATGAGGTCTTCGACATCAGCCACAATAGGAATAAGCATCCTAACACCCTCGGATCTTCACCAAAAAGCTAAGTATTCTTTTGGTCTCCATTTCAAAGTTCTATAATAACTTGATAATTAGTTTCTATTTACTATTTTTGAATACTATAAAAGAAACCTGAATTTCTTCTTGGAGAGGCTGAGAGGCCTTCTCCTTATCCTTACTCTCTTTTCATACCTATCCTCTATCTTTGCCCTTCCTTAGACCCTATTCACTTTCTTGCAACCCTAGACAAACATTTAAAGTTCCAGACCCTTCTGTCGACCACAAACATATCCTGAAACCCATCCAAGGATCACTGCCCCTATCGACATCGATAACATAACTGACATCGACATGATTGACCAACTGACCACGGCATGACTACCGACATCAATGACTGTGTCAAACTAACTGTAGAGAATAGGTACATGTTATCTTTATTTCTCTTTCTTAGTCTTTCACCATTTTCTTTATACAACACTCTTTTCATCAAATAGTGGACTGTCATCCCTTAAGGAAGCTTTTACGCTTCCGAGACCGAGCATGTAGCTTGGTAGTCCACCATATCTTTATCTAAAATTTTCTTTGTTTGAGTTTCTTTCTCTCTATAGGTTTTTCCTCCACAGCCAAAGAGGAGCTCCTACAACGCTTGGATACGGTGCGCAACTTAATCTGGGTAACGTCAAATCCCTGACTCTTAACCTTTAGTTTCTTCTTTCTTCTAAATATAATTAGCAAAAACATAGAGAAACAGAGCCATGAGCTAATTGAGCATTGAGGATGGGTTTGGAAAGTTGTAAAATACCTAGGCCAAAATTATAGACCAAATAAGAAATTTTGAAACTTAATAAGTGGTCCAAACCCATAAGAGTTACAGTCAAGTCTAATAGGTAAGGTTCAGGCCTAAAGCCAAATGGAGAACCACTTTCACTTATAGTATAGGGTAAACATTATAATGGATTAGAGAATGTATATGGGGGGGAAAAATAGATATATAAGCTATTGGTATGTATGGAAATCCATCAAAAATATGTTTTGGGCTTTAAGACAACTTAGGCCTATTAGGCAAGGTTTAGGCCTAGTGTTTAAATGGGGAGTAATTCACACTTCTAGCCTTAGATGATCACTCAAATGGATTGGATCATAATTATAGTGTCACTTTAAATATGTACAAGCCTCAAAATTGAAGAGAAGGAACAAAGAAATCCATTTTTGGGCTCAAAGACAACACTTGGCATATGTAAATGGAAGGAGAAGCTCAATGGAGCAACTTTGGAGGCTAATATCTACTAAAATGCTTTCCATATAGACTTAATGGGATAAGATGAGTTGGAGAAGGTCGTAAACAACCAATTTGTGTAATTAGTTTTCCTATCCAACATTCCATCTTTATGAATGAATCTTAAGGGTTTAAACTATCTAAAACCCTCTTAAACCCTTAGTCTAAACCCAAAGAAGGAAATGAAGGGGATAATGCACTAAAATGGCATATTTTGTTGAGAATAAGGATTATATGTTTTATAAATATTATTCAAGATCGCTACCATTAAGATGAGTTATACAAAATCTATACTAACATGTTACAAAACTATTTACTTTGACTATTTTATGCATTATGTAGGTTCTATAGACTTTAAAGATATGAAACTAACTTTAGGAGAAGTATTAGGACTTAGGATAACCCCTCAAGTCTGTTTAATACTTTAAAAAATCTATTAAGTGTTCAAATAATATCTCTCATCTTAGCTAGTCAAAATTGGCATAGTGAACATGGTAGTTAGAAGGGTGAAAAGTTTCAAGTGGGTTGCTTTTAAGTTGTTCTTGATGCCTCTAAGGCCATGGATGGTCTTAAAAAGTGTCATCCACTCAATTTTATGAATTTTCATAGAAAATTTATGCCTTTTTTGAATCCAACTATGAAGGGTGTGTGAAAGAAGAGTTATTTTGACTACAGATGGTGATAACACATTTTGGGAAGATTCTAGATAATCAAGATTGAACATAATGCATGAAGAGTCATGTATGAAAGAATTCCCTCTCACTCCAATCATCAAACCTATCCCTAGTCAATTTTTGGATGTTAAAATAGGGATAAATCATGAAAGTAGTTTTTTGAGCCAGTAAAGGGAATTCCACGCGACTTTTCATGAGTTTCATGACTTGGAAAGCCACTTGTCTCTTCTAACCTTGTATGGTCTATTTCATACTCTCTTCTCATGTATAATTAACTTATTATCTTATCATTACAAGTGTCTTTGTGACCTTTTGGACTCTCTCTCTCTCTCTCTCTCTCTCTCTCTCTCTCTCTCTCTCTCTCTCTCTCTCTCTCTCTCTCTCTCTCTCTCTCTCTCTCTCTCTCTCTCTCTCTCTCTCTCTCTCTCTCAAGTTCTATAAAAACTAGCCATTTAACCTTTGTAAACTATGCTCCACCTAAGTATGGTGAAGCCCTTCTCATTTGAATACCATGGATCAATAAAGATTTGATTTTTACCTCTTCCATGACTGTTGATAGTGTAGACACCGGAAATGTGTCTGCACCTTGGTCATCTTTCGTTCTTTCACCCTTGTCTCCCTTGGCCCATATCATAACCCTTATCCTAGTCCCCTCCATTCATTAAATTAAAATAACTTAAACATTTTAATTTAGTGGCCCCCTTTCCACCTCACCCTTGCCACCTTGGATCCCCCCTTGGATCCCCCCACCTCTCTCCTAGTTTTTATTAACCCAAATCTCCCCTTTATCCTCCTCCCATGCCCATTAAGCCTTCTCATGACCATTTTCCCCACGACCCCTCGACCCGGCAGTGTGCAAAAATGGGCAGAGGCTAATTTTAGCCTCTATCCCCATTCTTCGACTTTCGACATCGCTACCCTGCGGCCAACGTCGGTGATTCTGTCGTCGTCGGTAGCCTTCAAAATGGTTGTCTGCAACCATTCTCCCCTGCGAACAGAATCCTCTTGGCACTTTGGCATTCGCATTCTCCTTTCTCTTGACCTCGTACAGTAGTAGCAGCAGGTACAGGCACTCTACACCAGTGATTTCTTCTTGCAACAAGTCTTCTGTAGCGCCAACAACAAGCTCCTCCTCTCTTCAGTCAGCAGGCAAAAAGGTAAGCAATTACATTATTTTATTTCATTTCTTCCATTTAATTTTAGTTATCTATCCTATCCACTATCTACCACTTGCTCTATCCTTCCCCTGAGAGGATGAAAAGCCTTCTCAGATCCTATCTCTTGTCCATTTTCCTCTTGCCCTATCACCCTTGCAGTCTAGTCCCAGACAACTTCCTCAGTCCCTCAGGTCTGAGACAAATTCCTCAGACCTCCAGGCCATCCTTTAGACCTCTGAACAGACCTCCCTGACCCTCATACAAGACCACAGTCTGACTTGCACGTCCATAGAACCTGTCTACAATCCTAAACCCTGGCCCGACCCATCTCTGACTACTGCCCTGACCGATGCCGACCAGTGCCCCTACCGATGCTGACAGTATAATCGACGTCGGTGACCTTCCTGACCGACGCCAGCAACACCCCTGACCTCGGTGACTGTGACCAGGCCGACAGCTTCTTTCAAGTAAGCATTTGTCTTCTCTTTCCTTTCCAATTTGTTATCATTTCAGCATTCTGGCATTCTGTCTTTTATCAGACATCCTTTTTTTATTTGACTAGTGGGTTGACGTCCCTTAAGGAAGTTTTCATACTTCTGGGATCAAGCTTTCCCTTGGCAACCCACCATCTCCTTATCTAACGTTCTTCATGTCCAAGTCTCTTTCTTTGCAGGTGTCATTCCTCCACAGCCAAAGAAGAGTTCTCACAGCATCTAGATTACGGTGCGCAGACTACATCCAGGTACACAAGCCTTGGCCATCTCTTAGTTTCTCATTTTCTCTATCTTTTGAATGTAGAAAGCGATTTAGCATAGAAACATTCTGGCACGCTCGGTGGGACCTTAGGGTCTCCATGGGGTTTCTTTCCTTCTTTTCATATAGGGTGCATTAAGATCCTTCCTTTTCACCTCTTCCTTCTTTTCTAAATGACATTATAAGCAGGAATAAAAAGAACTTTTCTTTTCTTGCATTTCTAGACTAGTCAAAAATCATATTCTTCAACCCTTTCTCGACTTATTTTCATCCGAACTTAACATTTTGATTTGGGGCTTAAAACACTTTGCATTCTATTTCTTCTTGTGCTTGCATTAGTCCACACTTATTAATTAACAAAACGTATATTGAATTAATCGTAGATCACTTGATGTTACACAACCTAAACCACGTGCACAAATCAAACATCAAACTTACCTGAGACAAGGCCCGACTGGGATTTCATCCCCCAGCGGATACCTTACCCGTCCCGACGATCCTACTTAGATTTCATCACCAAGGGGAAAGCCCACTCTGTTCTCTGGCAGAGTCTAAACTATAGGGAAAGTATATCTTGGCTAAGTGAGACCAGCTTACCACTGGAGTCATGAAGTGAGGGGAGCTTCCTCCTTAGCACCAGGCCATGTACGGAACCTAATCTAGACTTCTTGAGCACCCAAACAAAACCCAAAACCATCCATAGACTACCTCTTCTAGGACCCTTCTAACAGCCAACCTCCCCAAACATTCATCTAAGGCATAAGCCATAGGATTCTAAAATTTATTCTTAGGATTTAGCGCTTAAGGCCTGCCTGTCTCTCTCTATTTTTTTGTTCTCATCTGCTTGTTTGAGTTAGTGAGGATGCTTTCTTCATTTTTTCTAAGAATCTTCAAGTTTTCTAAGTTTCTAAAAAACACAGTCACCAGCATCGATTTTATCACCGACGTCGGTTTCCTTATCTTTCCGGCATTGATTATCTGACCGACATCAGCCATCTTTCTTACCGACATCGGTTTTTCAACCGACGTCGGTCTCTGTCACAATCCTTTTTTTTTTAGAAAAACACAAAATAGCAGCCTTAAAACCCATCCCTTCTCTACCAAAAACCCCATCTTGGTTTCCTGAAACTGAAAAACATAGTTTCTAAAACCTGAACCTTCCTTGCCTTAAATGGTTCTGACTCGCAGTCAAGCCAAGGCTCTAGTCAACCACACGAGGCATCAACCGCTTCCATCTACCCTATCCATAACCAATCCTATAATGGAGTTCAACTCAGAAACTAAAAGAACTCCTACTCGTCCAACCCCACCCCAGACTCCTATTGTCCAAGAAGGGGACCAAGATTTTGCACGATTCTTAGACCTCAACGTCAAAGCCTTGCAGCACTATCTCACGCATAGCCGAACGTGAGACTCCTTGGGCAATCCGATTTACGAAATGCTGACCTCTCTTGTTGCAACTACGGCCGTATTGACAGCGTCTGTAGGTCAACTTTTAGACACTCAAGCTATCACCTCGACCAATGACCAGACCTTGACCAACCTTCCAAGTGTGGCCTCTCCCTCCATCTTTGGGCCCACTTCCACTGGGGTTTCGGCCCCCTATCAACCTCAGCCCGCTCAATCACTATCCACTCCTTTCTAGAACTTGGTTGTATCTATTCTGCCCACCCTGGCTCCTATCAACACTAGGGTGGCCACCTTTCCATTGGCCCCTGTTACCACCATCCAACCTCTTGTGGCAACATCGGGCCTAGCTATGCCTTCTATCCAACCACCCTTAGCCTTCTCTTCTATCCCTACGACTAGTCATCCCCATGTTGCGCCCTCATAGGGACAACCAACTACGTCGTATGCCTCCTCTAGCCTCTTCCAAGTGCCCTACAACCTAGGGGGTGCTCCATCTGTCAATCTGTCAGCAGATATCATCAAGATGTTGATGGACAAGATGTCTAGCCTAGAGACCTCCATTTTTGGCTCACATAATGCTCTCTCATACGAGCAAATTTGCAACAAGCCCATTCATCCTTCTGTCCCAATCAGGCCATATCCCAGCCAATGGGAACTTTCAAAGTTTTCTCACTTTCAAAGCAAGGAAGACCCACAACAACACTTATGGGCATTCAGACATGCCTGTTACCTTATTTCCCATGATGATGCATTGCTTTTACACACGTTTCCTATGTCCCTCTCTGGTGCTGCGCTTGACTGGTACAGCTCCCTTGCCAGCCATTCCCTCTTCACATTCACATAGCTGGCCCAGCGCTATCTTGATCATTTCTCCATCAACATCACCAAGAAGGTCTCAATCACATACCTCTATTCTATCCGTCAATTCGAGGACGAATCCATAGCTGACTTCGTTGCTCCTTGGAGAGGCCTCATAAATCAACTCTCCTTTTCCTTACCCCAACCTGAACTTATTGAGCTCTTCTCCCAAGCCTACGCCAGACATATTTCTTCCACCTTGAGGGTTCAGACCTTCTGCACCTTTGACGAAGCCTTCACGATGGCCCACAAACTTGAATTGCATGCCATCGAGGAGAATAAAGTCAAGTTACGGAGCAAGAATCCCAACTCTAAGACCAATGACTCCTCTTCTTCTAAACCATCATCATCCAATCCTAAGTCTAAAGCTTCAGCTAACGTTGTGGTCATTAGACCTTCATCCTCCTCGTCTTCAACTAATCAGCCTGAGCCATCCACATCTCAAAGCGCCACCTGCCAATTCCAACAGAGATACGTACAACGATGGTATACTCCTCTCAGAGAATCATACGCGTCTGTGCTGGAAAAACTTGTTAAATAGGGGATTCTCAATCTCCCCCAGGCCCAACCACCTCCACAATTTGATCCCTCACACGCCATCCCTGCGTGGTATAGGGAACATGACTTCTGTAACTTTCACCGTGTCAAAGGACATGACACAAAAAATTGCAAAACTTTTAAAAACATAATCCAAGACATGCTTGAAAAAGGTGACCTCACCCTAGACAATCCCAATGCACCTCTTAATCAGGGCATCGACATCTTCAAGCAACCATTCCCCAATCATCCGTCGACCCAAAATAATGTCTAGACCTTAATTGATGACAATCATGAACACAACATTCGAATGGTCAATACGGTCTCGCCCTTCATCCCCGACCAACCTCAAGAGGTTAGTCCATCTATCAGTCCATCACATGTGGGCGAACCTCTTTCCCCAGTTAGTTCTCTGTCAACCTCTCTCATCTTAGAGGATGCCTCAACATTACCAGCACCACCAGTCTCACCATCCTCCTTCCTGCTACCTATGGAGGACCCGACCCTTCCTGCTCCTTGACCACAAGTGGAGGGCACCATCATCCCTACCCTTTACCTGCTTGAGGAGCCTCATTCTCCGGTTGTTTCTCCACCCAAGGAAGAACCTGCCTCTCCTTCATCTCCAACTGAAGATGAACCTATCACGACTTCATCATGCCATGGGTTCGAGACTGCCACACCCATCTCGTCCTCGGCCCCGCAACCGTCAACATCTTCTCAAGAACCCAAATCTCATCCATCATCTTCTCAGCCATTTTCCTGATTAGTGGAGAAAATTAGACTTCTCCCTTCAAGGAAAGTGACGCATTAGGTATTGTGGGAGCATCTTAAAGCCCTTCAACATGCCCGTGCCCTCTCGTCTCATGTTGCCAATCCTCCCAAGGTAGAATCTCCCAAGACTCTCAACAAAAACCAGACTCCCAAACCTCAACCAATCCCATCAAGACTGAAACCTGCATCTACCCCATCTAAACCTATCAAATCACTTGGCGTTCGCCCTGTCTCTACCCTCACTCACCCGCAAGTGAAGGTGGACTTAGACCAGACCTTGACCAATAGTAGTCTTCCAATCAAGTTGAAGAAGACTACCAGACCACAAAAGTGAACGCCTCCTCCCCCGTCACCATTACCTTCCATCTTTGGCCCCCATCCTTTGACCCTGACCAGAATCCTTCCCACTCTGACCTCTAATCAAAACCAACTACCTCCTTTACTTCCTCTGCCCACCTCCAGCCTACCCTCTCCCAAAAAGGTAGCACCTCTCACAAAGAAAGTGTCGTCTCCACCTGTCACCGTACCATCAACCCACAAGGTGGTATAGAAACCTCTTCCAGCTCCACCTAAGAAAAAATCACCTGCCTCACACATATCAACTAGCACAGACCCTTTAGTGGGCTCATACTCATTGATATTGCACTGACTTCTACAGACTTCCAACATAACCCTTCCACCCATTAGGCTTTTCTAACCTCTCAGGTCCAAGCCCTCCTAGTTCGATGACACAAAGATTTGTTTATACCATCGTGTGCCAGGACACGATACCGAGACTTGTTGTGCCCTCAAGGCTGTCATTCGCCACTATATGGAGAAGGACACTCTTTTCCTTGAGGACACTCTTGACCAGACCTTGACACCTTCCCATCCAACCTCTTCAACCACATCAACATCTCACCAGCAGGCCATGACCCCTTCTTCACCTCCTATCTTTGAAATCAATGCTATCCATATAACCACTAGGTCACAAAAGGACAAGGCAAAGGAAAAATCCACCATTCCTTGGACCTATCCTTTTGTCAAGCCACCTCTAGTGCCCAAGCCTAAAATTTATATCCTTGGCACATCTCAGCCTTCTTCTTCTTCCTCTTTCGGGCCAATTCACGACTCCATGTTGAAACAGCTTCACCAGACGCCCGTGAAGATGTCTCTTTATGACCTCATCCAAACCTCGCCTCAGCATCATCAAGCCCTCATCTGAGCCTTGCAAGTAGCAGAGGTCCAACCTGAGGACCCTCAACCACTCACTGCCCTCGTCCACTCTTTAGCCCCTGTTGCCTCCATCACATTCAGCGATTCTGAGATTCCCACATCCAACACGAAAGATCAGGATGCTGCCCTCTTCATCACTACCTATGTTGATCAGACATGCATTAAATGTGTTATGATCAATGGAGGTGCTAGCATCAACATTATCTTCACCCATGCCTTTGATTAGTTGACTCTTCCCAAGAATTGCGTCTCCAAAACTGACGTGATCTTGCACTCTTTCAATGACACCACCGCCATGACCATTGGCACAGTCATCCTTCACATTCACGTTGGTCCATGCATAGTCCCAGAGCTCTTCTATATCATCGAAGGAGAGTTTCAATACAACATGTTGTTGTGCCGACCTTGGATCCACGCCATGGCCTGTGTCCCCTCTACCCTCCACCGTTGTGTGAAATTTGAGCATGACGGGCAAGTCCACACCATTCCCACTGACCCTTCACCCTTCAAAACTTGTAACACAACCTACCGTCCAAATGATGTCATCATTCCTATCAAGCCATCAACCCCAGCACCGCCTCCATCCACAAAAGCTTCGACTAGTTCACAATCGGCGGTCGCCCTCACCCCTCCTCTTCAAGCGATGACCAAAGACCCCATGGAAGACATCTTCCAATGACTTTCTCTGGGGGAATATCACTTGTTGACCTTAGACATGTTCCAAACTCCACAAGAGTATGGACGCCTTCATCTTAGTCCCAGTTACGACCATCGGATCGGGATGGTCATGCCTTATGGTCCTCCTCACCTCCAAACCAACCTTGTCTATGGGGGGCTCAATCAAGCTCCTACTGATGGAAATCCTCTCTCTTCACCCCAACCTTTCACATCAGACTTCTCATTTCTTGGCAACCCTACCTTTGCACACACTTACCTTTACAGGTGTGCATGGAAGGGTTTTGGTTTCAGACGTTATGAGTAGGGCTCCCATCAGCCCATCGAGCCACTCAATGATGACGATGCCATGAAACGGTATGGCTTGGGATATCATGACCCCACCCAGGCCCCTTTAGACCTTTGTCCCGAGCCAACCATTGACCAATCTCTTTCAAACTTGCCCGTTTCTCCCCCTTCACCTATGAAGTCGATGGTTTCCATCCCTCCTAGTTTATTTTTCCATAAACACCATCTGCCTGGAGCCCCTAACCTATCAGCTTGATGGGGTGTCCAGGTCCTTCCCTCTCATTTTTCCCAGCATGATAGAGGATGAGTCGGCGACCATTCACACTGTCCACTGCATTGACGATGACGCCATCCTTTCCTACATGGGCATCGATGACTCTTTCAATTAGCGCTCTCTCCCTTCTGAGACCCAGGTTATGTTAAATTAATCAACCATTGACATCAACCTCCCTTCTTCCGATGTTCCTCACATCTTGAAGATTGGCCAATCTTTAGATGCCCAGGAGCAGCTTGACTATACCCAGTTCCTCTCCGACCATAGCAAGGCCTTTGCCTGGACTTACAGTGACATGCCTGGCATTGACCCCACCATTGCTACCCATAACATTATCACCAAACCAGAGGCTAAGCCTGTCTGACAAAAGCTTCGAAAGATGCATCCTCATGTTGTGCTCCTTGTCAAAGAGGAGCTTCAGCGCCTTCTTTCTGTCTCTTTCATCTAGCCCATCGATTATCTGTAGTGGGTCTCTAACATCATCCCAGTCACCAAAGCAACTAGTGGGATTCGGATCTGCATGGACTATCGCGACCTTAACCTAGCCTATCCCAAAGATGACTTCCCTCTTCCTAACATTGACCAGCTTATTGATCTCATGGCCAGACATGAAATGCTATCTCTCATGGATGGGTTTTTAGGATACAATCAGATCCTGATTACACCGCAAGATCAGCACAAGACCACCTTTATTACCCCATGGGGGACTTTCTACTATCAAGTCATGCCTTTTGGCTTGAAGAACGTTGGTGCCACATATCAGTGCGCCATGACCTACATTTTCCATGATCTCCTCCACAAAATCATGGAGGACTATGTGGACGACCTTCTTGGCAAGTCCAAGCTTCGTCGTGACCATTTGACCATTTTCAAGATCATCTTCTCTCACCTTCTTCAATACAATGTCTGCCTTAACCCCAAGAAATGTATCTTTGGGGTCCTCTCAGGCAAGCTCCTCGACTTCATCATTTCATTTCGTGGCATCGAGATAGATCCTGCCAAGATCCACGATATCCTCGAGATGCCACCCCCGACCAATCTCAAGCAGCTTCGCAGTCTACAAGGGAAGCTCTAGTCCATTCGTCGTTTCATCTCACAGCTTTTTGACCGCTGCCAACCTTTTCATCATCTCCTTAAGAAGAACGTCTCCTTTAAATGGGATGAGGACTGTCAAGAGGCTTTTGAAGCCCTCAAAAGTTATCTGGTCTCTCCACCAGTCCTCATTCCACCTAAAGATGACCAACCCTTCTACCTTATATCTCTACCACCAACCATTTGTTAGGTGCCATGATCGCACACCGAGATGAGCATCACCGTGAGCAAGCGATTTACTACATCAACTGAACACTGGTCGACTATGAAACTCGATATACTCATACCGAGAAACTCTATTTGGCATTAGTCTTTTCCACTACCAAGCTCCATCACTATCTTCTCAACCACAAGACCTTTGTCATCACTCACACCGACCCTCTCAAGTATATGCACTCCAAGCCATATCAGAATCAACGTATGGCTCGGTGGCTCATGCTGCTTGCTGAGTTTGACCTCGAATTCATCCAATAGAAATCTATCAAGGGGCAAACCATCGCTGACCAACTGGCAGATGCCCCTCTTCCCAACAATCAACCTTTGTAGTGTGAGTTTCTTGACGAATCTATCGCCGCACTTTCCACCGATGACACCGTCTACCAAATGACCATGTTCTTTGATGGCTCCAAATGTCAACTCGGTGGGGGTGCGGGTGTCATTCTCATCCCACTCAAAGGTGAGCCCATGCCTTTGTCTTTCAAGCTCGACTTTGATTGTACCAATAATATGGCCGAATATAAGGCCTTAATTTTGGGACTTCAGACCGCCCTTTCTCTCAGTATCAAGTCTATCAACATCTTTGGCGACTCACAGCTCATCATCAATCAAGTCAACAGTTCATACCTCTCCAAAAATGAAGTTTTTCAAAGGTATAAAAATCGTGCTGCCATTCTTCTGGCGTCTTTCGACCATTACCTCTTGCAAACTGTTCCTCGATCCACGAACAAGTTTGCTGACACCATGGCTTCTCTTGCTTTGCATATCTTGTCTTCATCATCATCATCTCAACTTTTTTTCACGGTGCATCATGTACCATTGCCTTTATACATCTCTCCTCACATCAATTATATCAACATTGTCAATTCTAGTTCACGTGAAGATTGGTATAAGCAACTTGTGGACTACTTGTCTCTTTCTATCATTCCTCCCAACCTCTCTAGCAATGCATGCGAGCTTTCATCAAGCGCACAGATCGCTACACCATGCTAGGGGGTCTTCTCTATAAGCGAGGCTTCGACGGCCTCCTTCTTCGCTGTCTAACCTCCACTGAAGCCTCTCAAGCCATAAAACAAGTCCATGATAGGATTTATGGCAGACACTTCAGTGGGAACTCAGTTGCCAAGCGCATCCTTCACCTGGGTTATTATTGGCCCACCCTTCATCAAGACTATAGTGACTATGTTCAACATTGCATCAAGTGTCAGCAACACTCTAACTTGCTTCATCTCCCTAGCCACGCCTTACAAGTTGCTCAAGATTTCTGGCCTTTTTCTCAGTGGGGCTTAGATCTCATCGGTGAGATTAACCCTCACTTGTCTCTTCATCATCAGTCCATCATCACTGCCACTAAGTATTTCACCAAGTGGGTGGAAGCCATTCCTCTCATCTCCACAAAAGCTGATAAAATTGTTGACTTCATCAGTAGCCACATCATCTATCATTTTGGTGTCCCTCACAAAATCATTACCAACAACGGCAAGTCCTTCAAAAACAAGACTGTCCAAAAGCTATGCGACTCATTCAACATCAAACTCAGCTTTTCTTCACCTTACTACCCACAAGCAAATGGGCAGGCCGAGGCTTCCAACAAAATTTTGACTAAAATTCTCATGAAGGTGGTCAACGACACAGGAAGGGATTGGCACATTCATATTCCCTTCGCTTTGTGGGCCTACTGCACTAGCATCCGAACCTCTACAGGTGCTACCCCTTTCTCTCTAGTGTACAAAATAGAGGTTGTCCTACCTCTCAAAGTATAGATCCTGTCTCTCTACATCTCCCTGCATGACATTCTATCCAACGATGACTTTTGTCAAGATCACTTAGCTCAACTTGAGTTACTTGACGAGCGTCATCTTACTACCCTCAATCATCTCCATGTCTATCAAAATTGCATAAAGTGAGCCTACGACAAAAATCTGTGAGAATGAGATTTCAACATCGGAGACCTCATCCTCAAAGAAAATCAGCACGTGACCAATATGGAGTGAAGTAAATGAGGCAAATTTGCCCCTAATTGGCTCAGACCTTTCATCATCACACACAAGTATAGGTCAGGGACTTATCGTCTGTCATCTCTTGATGGATGGCCAAAACCTGAGCCTCTTAATGCATTACATCTGCGACCATTTTTCTGTTAGTTGAGTACTCATCCACTTGACATTTAACTTGAGCTCGTCCCTTGAGCAATCCCCGTCCTTCTAATCCTCATTCCTTTCAACCCTATTCCCCTTAACAAATCCTCTATAAACCCTTTTATGACGCATGGATGCTTTGTCCTAATAAAAGGGAGCCCTTGACCTTCTATAGTCTTGTCCATGACTCCAAATTTTGTCAAAAATTTAAAATAAAAAATAAAAAATCAAGATGTCAAAACATATCCAAAGTCACAAAATCAAATCAAAAGGCAGACTGTTCCCTCGAAGGATAGTTGTACTATCATTGTTGTAGCTAATAGACTGATCCCTCGAAGGACAGCTATTCAAACACTATATAAAGCAAAAATATAGACCACTCCCTCGAAGGATGGCTATGACTAAATCTTGCTACAAACAGCACCTTTCTTAGAAGCTTCCCACATCAATCAGCTTCACAAATGACCACCAAAACAAATGACATCTCTATGTAGACTTCCCGCATCGATCAGTCTGCACCCAAAAAAAAAAATGAGTCATGGACTTGGCTTGTAGTTGTCTCAGGGTCTCCTATAAAAAGGGGCAAGATTTTCCCTGCTCTTAAAATGGGTTACCCCATCCTCTTATCCTAACACCTGCTTAAGGGACTTCGAGCTCACTTTAATGTCAAAGTGATTTGATTACCGTTCTCACACATATGGTCAGTGACACAACGCATGCATGGGGCTCTTGGTTCTAACACCCCCTGTCTATGTTGTCATTTTGGTCCTTGTCAATAAAAGGATGAATATGCCTTTCACTTCTTCTAAACTTTGGTCACATTCAACTTCATCACTTGTCAAACCTAATCAACTCAACTCCATCTTCAGACCAGCATCATGACATCAAGACATCATCCTAGTCCTTTCCACATAGTTTTTATGGACACCAATACACATGGAAGCTATCGACCAGACACAATTTATGTTAAGCATAAACCAATACTTGCTGAAGCATAAATAGACCTCAATTCATTTTTAGCATACATCCATCACGACTATGGACAATTGCTAGGGATGAAAGACCCTCGACCGATGTTATAGAATACACCATTTTGTAGCATCATCTTATCCTCATCATTTTGACACATGACCAAACCAATCATCACCCAATCTTCTCACTTAGTTCGAACTACATTGGTCTGAGGCCTTAAGACTGAGGCCATGTAGGCAACACTCAGATAACACGACGTCCTCTGAGGTTAGCTCGACCACCCTCATTTGTTTGTCTCTTTGATGGACAAATATTTTCTTCCTTGACCTTGACCAAGACCAGTCTATCAACTACTTTGACCAAGTCCAATCCATCCCTTTGACCCTTCCTCCCTTTTAGGGAGAACTACATTGGCTTGAGGCCCTTCACACAAGGGCTATGTCGGCAGCACTCAGAAACATGACATTTTCTAAGGTTAGCTCGGCCACATCCTTTCATCCATCCATCCCCCTTGACCAATGACCATTGGAGATCATGCCTATCTCCGCAGACCCTAACCACTTCCAAGACAAGGTTGCCTTGGTTGTTTTTGCATGTATGCTACCCCACGACTGGTTAGCAAATTGTTCGCAGACTATTTTTGACCTTCACAAGTATAGGATTGCGAGCCAGTTGATCCCTACTACTTGTGGCATTTTTGTGTTTCTGGGAGCACTTCCTGAGCCTGGGATACCTAGAACATGATGACCATTTGGAGCTTTAGCTTAGATTGAATAACCTGATCAGCAGACGACTAAATGTTGGGGCTCGATTATTTCAATTTTGGCACTCCTTGACCCTTGACATGTGACAATTTGACCTGACCATCCCGTGAAGTGGTATACGCGCAATCACGACTATTACAGCATTTTTGCTCACCATCACTTTATCCATCTCTGTCAAATCGACACTCGATCTCTAGTTCCCTTCTCTCGACTCTCGCTTTGAGGGGGGAACACCTCATCCCATTCCTGGGGCAACCAACTCCTGTTTTTGTCTTGTAGTTTGTCAAGAATGACCAACAAGACAAAAAGAGGCAAATGTAGACACCAAAAATGTGTCTGCACCTTGGTCATCTTTCGTTCTTTCACCCTTGTCTCCCTTGGCCCATATCCTAACCCTTGTCCTAGTCCCCTCCATTCATTAAATTAAAATAACTTAAACATTTTAATTTAGTGGCCCCCTTTCCACCTCACCCTTGCCACCTTGGATCCCCCCACCTCTCTCCTAGCTTTTATTACCCCAAATCTCCCCTTTATCCTCCTCCCGCACCCATTAAGCCTTCTCATGACCATTTTCCCCATGACCTCTCGACCCAGTGGCGTGCAAGAACGGGCAGAGGCTAATTTTAGCCTCTGTCCTGTAATGTCCCTTACTTAGGGGCTCTCTTATCTGCTCAAAAGCTCTGATACCACTGTAATATCCCCTCCAAACAGGAAATATAGCAACACAAAAAAATCTGAACCAAGATATAATCGCTGTTGAATAAATTTAGAAAGATCACAATAATATAGTCTCTTAATAACAAATTACAGATTGTATCACTTGTCCTTCTAAATTATTACAATTGCAGTCCTCTAATATGCATATAAATATGAAATACAGTCTTGAAAACCCTGGCTTTGCAAATCTAGAAGTGCAAATTGAGTTCTGGAAAGTCTCGGCCCTTCTATGTCGACACACAGTCGCCGTCGTCGGTCGATATCTCATCGACGTCGGTCTCTGCCGGTCGGATTTCTGTCGACGTCGGTCTTCAGTCGACCGATGTCGGTCACTGAAACCCTCTGTCTGCCGAGGTCGGTTCCTGCACTGATCTGTACGAACCCGTACGGATTCTGTACGACCGCAAATTAAGCACAACTTCCCTATTTTCAACCCCTGATCTGAAGATATATGTCTCTAGCACAGTAGATCTCTAGCTGTATAATTTATTGAATCAAAACATAAAGCAATAAATACCTGGAATATCTGTGATAACTTCTGTGTGAAGTTATCTCTCAAACCTGAAATTCTGTGATAACTTCTGGATGAAGCTATCTCTCACTTTGGCAATAGATCAGCTGATATTCCACAGCCTCTTAATTGCACACACTGAAGAGGGAATGTTCTCCAATGCAAATGGAATCCTTGAACCCTAGGCTCAGTCTTCACAGAAGAAATTCTCAAAATCAATATCAATATTCAATAGCATAATGAACAATGGCCTCCATGAGAAACCCTTATACCCTCAAAAGATATGCTTGCCCTAATTAGGGTTTCTTAAATTAGAATTAGGGTTTCTAATTAAAAATAGGCTAAATAATTAATATTTGATTAAATCAATCAAATATTAATATCTCCCTCAATACATGTCGGATCCACGAACCGATCGAAGCTAGTGAATCAGGGAGTGATTCCGCACATAACCATACCATAATAAAGGCGCTCCGCTGCATATCAAATATCCCTAAAAAGTAGGAGCTCAGGCCAAATGTGTCTGAAATACCCTGAATGAAAATCAAATGAAGAAATCATGTGAATCAAAGTCGAGCCAAGCTCCATTATGACCCTCTATCCATCTTATTAGCCTACGAAGGTTGCATAATAGGCTAACCATGAACTCAGAACATGTCAATTGAAAAGGGGACATGACAATCCGCCCCTCCTGGAATTGCTTGCCCTCAAGCAATCACTGAATGACAAATCAATCAACCCACTTGGATCCCAAATGTAGTTAGGATCTCCACCACTGTCACTTAACACGAACCCCATGCCATGTCCATTCCAACTCTCATGTAATGGCGTCACATCATCTCTAGTACTAAGATAACATCCAATCCATAAATGACAATCAGCAAGCAAACTTTGTACCTGAATAATATCTAAAACTAGATTGTGAAGGCTAGACATAGTCATATCATCATCAACCTGTGACCCGACTGTAACAGAAAGTTGAGTCCTCACCACATGTGACAACTCCTGAACTGAACTCACCTCAAGACCAAGCTCGTCCTCGTACCTCTCCTGTACTGGTGCCAATGTGCTCTTGTCATCACCCTCTATCATGTTATGTGGTATAGGTACCTCCATCCGATGAAAAAACATATATCTGAAGCTGCTGCCCCGTATTGCCTTAAGAATATGTGTCATCCCATCAACATTAAAGAGAACCTCCATGTCCTTGAGACGAAGAGTGACTTCCTCAAATGAATGAAGCCACTTCATACCCAAGACTAAGTCTATATCCCCCATGTTTACCACATAATAATCAGCATTGAACTCATAGTTGTTCAAGCGCAATGGGAGGTCTCTAATCATACGCTCACACTTAAGAGTGTGACCATCAGCTACCTTAACTCTGATGCCCTCAAAACCTTCTGTAGTGAGTCCACGCTTCTCCACAAATCTAGCATCTATGAAATTGTGAGTGGCTCCTGTATCAAGAAGGGTGATAACCTTCTGCCCTGCCAAAACTCCACGGAGTCTGAATGACTCATCCGACTGTATGCTGGATATGCGGGCCTCCTGTAGGTGAAGCTCTAACTCTGCCTCTGCATTAGGCCCTGAAGCCTCTGCCTCTGCCCCCTCAGCACTGTTATGCTGTTCGGAATCCTCAGAATCTGACTCCTCATAATATATCCACATCATACGATTCGCCTTGCCCTTAGGCCTCAAAGGACAATCGTGATGGATATCATATGGTCCTTTGCAGTAGAAGCAAAGCTTCTTCCTGGGTAGATCATTAAGCGCCTCACGATCCAAAGGTGGTGCTGCTGGATTGGCCTTTGAATCATTTTTAACTCCGGATTTATCTATGTTAAAATCCGGTCTCTCCATATCCCCGTGGGAGTGCTTATGGTCTCTAGAAGAAGAAGTACCTTTGGTGTTAAATTTATTGGATGGGGCTGCCATCTCCATATCACGTGCCTTCCTCATAGCTACCTGTAATGAAGGAGGATCAAAGGCTTTGATCCAACCCCTCAATGGCTCTGTCAATCCCTCTATGAAGAGAACTACCAATCTACGCTCTAAAATATTGGGTACCATGACTGCTAATCTCTGAAACTCACCAATGAAGGAATCCAAGCTACCTGTTTGTCTCAACTATGCCAGATCTCGGAAGTAAACCTCAGGATCTCTCCTGTCAAACTGCTCAACCAATCTATCCACAAAGTCCTGGTACTCTGTTACCTGATTATGCTGAAGTGTTACCATACCATGGTACCACCAATCATGTGCTACTCCATCTAAGTGCAAAGTGGCGTATTTGATGGCATCTATCTCTGACATTGGTCTCAATGCCAAAAAGGTGTCAAGCTTATGAACCCAAGCTTGAGCTTTCATCTTACCGCTGCCATCAAAAGTCATCAAAGAAAGCTTACCAGTAGCCTTCTGCAGCTCACTGAATTGGACTCTAGGTCTCCTGTCCTGTCTAGCCAATCTATAGTGCTCTCTCCTCAAATTGACAAAACAATCAAAGGTTTTTCTCTCCTGGATATGAGGAGGTAATAAGTCCCACTCATCATTTGCAGCCATGTAAACATCTGCAAATGGAGAATTCCCTGCCTCCTCCTCTGCTGGTGCCTCTGGTTCTTCTTGAACAAATGAAGGGCATGTAGGTCTATCAGCTGTTCTGGAGTGAGTCTATTGTGGTCTCTGATTAATCATAGCACTCCTGTCATCTCTTTGGTCCCTGTTCTATCCATTAGGTGCATTCATTCTCTCTATCATGGTCATAAGTCCCTGTAGTGTCTGAGCCATCTGATGTTGGCTTGTCATCATAGCACGCTGAAACTCTCTGGTGGCCTGATCAGCATCATACATGTGGCCCCTGGGTGGGCCGCCCTCACGTCTGTCACTCATGATGATCGGTCTCTGATCTAACAACTGGATACCTTCAAGCAAAGCTCGGCTGCGTGTGTTATACCTGTGTGGTCCCAACTCTTGTGGCTGCATAAGATCTATAGACCCTCAGGCTGGCAGTATTAAGCTCTGATACCACTGTAATGTCCCTTACTTAGGGGCTCTCTTATCTGCTCAAAAGCTCTGATACCACTGTAATATCCCCTCCAAATAGGAAATATAGCAACACAAAAAAATCTGAACCAAGATATAATCGCTGTTGAATAAATTCAGAAAGATCACAATAATATAGTCTCTTAATAACAAATTACAGATTGTATCACTTGTCCTTCTAAATTATTACAATCGCAGTCCTCTAATATGCATATAAATATGAAATAAAGTCTTGAAAACCCTGGCTTTGCAAATCTGGAAGTGCAAATTGAGTTCTGGAAAGTCTCGGCCCTTCTGTGTCGACACACAGTCACCGTTGTCGGTCGATATCTCGCCGACGTCGGTCTCTGCCGGTCGGATTTCTGCCGACGTCGGTCTTCAGTCAACCGATGTCGGTCACTGAAACCCTCTGTCTGCCGAGGTCGGTTCCTGCACTGATCTGTACGAACCCGTACGGATTCTGTACGGCCGCAAATTAAGCACAACTTCCCTATTTTCAACCCCTGATCTGAAGATATATGTCTCTAGCACAGTAGATCTCTAGCTGTATAATTTATTGAATCAAAACATAAAGCAATAAATACCTGGAATATCTGTGATAACTTTTGTGTGAAGTTATCTCTCAAACCTGAAATTTTGTGATAACTTTTGGATGAAGCTATCTCTCACTTTGGCAATAGATCAGCTGATATTCCACAGCCTCTTAATTGCACACACTGAAGAGGGAACGTTCTCCAATGCAAATGGAATCCTTGAACCCTAGGCTCAGTCTTCACAGAAGAAATTCTCAAAATCAATATCAATATTCAATAGCATAATGAACAATGGCCTCCATGAGAAACCCTTATACCCTCAAAAGATATGCTTGCCCTAATTAGGGTTTCTTAAATTAGAATTAGGGTTTTTAATTAAAAATAGGCTAAATAATTAATATTTGATTAAATCAATCAAATATTAATATCTCCCTCAATACATGTCGGATCCACGAACCGATCGAAGCTAGTGAATCAGGGAGTGATTCCGCACATAACCATACCATAATAAAGGTGCTCCACTGCATATCAAATATCCCTAAAAAGTAGGAGCTCAGGCCAAATGTGTTTGAAATACCCTGAATGAAAATCAAATGAAGAAATCATGTGAATCAAAGTCGAGCCAAGCTCCATTATGACCCTCTATCCATCTTATTAGCCTACGAAGGTCGCATAATAGGCTAACCATGAACTCAGAACATGTCAATTGAAAAGGGGACATGACAACCATTCTTCAATTGCCGACCTCGGCTACCCTGCGACCGATGTCAGTGATTTTGCTGCCATCGGTAGCCTTCAAAACAGTTGTCTACAACCATTCTCCCCCGCAAATAGAATCCTCTTGGCACTTTGGCATTCACATTCTCCTTTCTCTCGACCTCGTACAGCAGTAACAGCAGGTACAAGCACTCTACACCAGTGATTTCTTCTTGCAATAAGTCTTCTATAGCTCCAACAACAAGCTCCTCCTCTCTTCAATCAGCAGGCAAAAAGGTAAGCAATTACATTGTTTTATTTCATTTCTTCCATTTAATTTCAGTTATCTATCTTATCCACTATCTACCACTTGCTCTATCCTTCCCCTGAGAGGCTGAAAAGCCTTCTTAGATCCTGTCTCTTGTCCATCTTCCTCTTGCCCTATCACCCTTGCAGTCTAGTCCCAGATAACTTCCTCAATCCCTCAAGTCCAAGACAAATTCCTTAGACCTCCAAGCCATCCTTCAGACCTCTGAACAGACCTCCCTGACCCTCAGACAAGACCACAGTCTGACTTGCGCATCCACAAAACCTATCTATAGTCTTGAACCCTGGCCTGACCCGTCTCTGACTACTGCCCCGACCGATGCCAGCTAGTGCCCCTACCGACGCCGACAGTATAACCGACATCAGTGACCTTCTTGACCGATGCCATCAACACCCCTGACCTCGGCGACTATGACCAGGTCGATAGCTTCTTTCAAGTAAGCATTTGTCTTCTCTTTCCTTTCCAATTTGTTATCATTTTAGCATTCTGGCATTCTATCTTTTATCAGACATCCTTTTTTTATTTGACTAGTGGGTTGACGTCCCTTAAGAAAGTTTTCATACTTCTGAGATCAAGCTTTTGCTTGGCAACCCACCATCTCCTTATCTAACGTTCTTCGTGTCCAAGTCTCTTTCTTTGCAGGTGTCATTCCTCCATAGCCAAAGAGGAGTTCTCACAGCGTCTAGATTATGGTGCACAGACTACATCCAGCTACACAAGCCTTGGCCATCTCTTAGTTTCTCATTTTCTCTATCTTTTGAATGTAGAAAGCAATTTAGCGTAGAAACAGATAGTGTGTTCACTTGGATGATTGATTTTTCTTAGTAATGACTTGTTTCCTTAGCATTGTTGTTTCATTCTATCACTTATTTACAGTTGGATAGCTTCTTCTTATAGGTCATGTGAAGTGCTATATTGATGTGTCAAGTTTGAGTGAGTTATTATATTCAAATAATGTCATCCTAGTCCTCTTTTCTAGTCCTCCTAGCCTAAGCATTCATCACAACCTCATAATGAAATATTGATGTGAGAAGATTCAGAATAGAGAAGTGTATGTTTGGTTAGTCCCTTATTCTCATGTGTAACATGCAATTGGTTAGTAGTGGTTAGTTAATTTGGTGTATCACCTACTTTAGGATAGTTTTACTTATGTTTTATTTCCCTTTTACCTCACAAAGTTTAGATGTAGTAGTGATCTATAAGTGGTACATAAAAAGAGCTATCCCTATCTAGAGATTCACCTCATTCTTAGGATACACATCCTAGAGGTGTTTCAATTATGCCACTTGGATGAGGAGAGATGAGACATCTCCTCAAAGGGTGAAAATATAAGTGATGATAGTTTTTGGCATGCTCAGTGGGATTCTTAGTCTAAAAATTTGAATGAATTTTGGTGTTGTCTTTCAACACATCAACCTTTGGAGGCATCTATCCAAGCATCAATGGTGACTCAAAAGTTACATTAGCTAGTCAAGTATCCTAGGTTGTCATTTTTTAACATTTTTGGTAATGTTTCTTGCTTCCTAATGAAGTTTCATGGCTAATTTTGGTGTTAAGGATTGCTTTACACAAGTTGGTGAGTTATATCAAGCTTATGGCATCCCTTATCAGCCTTGTCATGATCCTTAACAACTCCAATATGATTCTTATCAACTCCAATATGACCCTTACAAACCTAGCCATGAAGTACATCAGCCCTATAACCATCCTTGTCAATATCTTACTCTTTGTAGTCAACCTAGTCACTTCTCAAGTCAGCCCATTTCAACCTTTAAACAAACTCTTTTGGGCTATGAGAAGTACATGTTGAATCTTAATACACTAATGGGACATGGTCAAGATATTCCTAGTCATTTCATTCATAAGGTGAGATATGAATTAGAGTTGGTTAAAAGAGAGTGGGCACCTATTGAGAGAGTCAATTGGCAAAGGTTCACAAGTGAGATTCTAGATGTGAGTGACCTAGTTTCATCCTTAGAAGATAGGCTAAATATTCATGAGAAGTAGCCTCACCAAAATTATCAGCCTTCATATCCACTTCCCCAAGATTTCTATAGTCCTATTTGACCCCTATTCATGATCCCAATCAAGCTTATCAAAGCCATCTTTTTCCCAATCAACTGGAAGAGAGAGTTGGGAAGATAAACTTTGATTTTGAAGCAAATATTGATAGGTAGATTGAGTTATCCAATAATTAGATGCAAAAATCCATATCATCAAAAAAGGAAGTGTAATTTAATCCCTCATTTCCCTCTCCAATTACATCCCCACCTCAATAAGATATCTCTAGATATGAGATTCTAATTTAGAGACTAGGTGGAGAATATAAACCTAAGGAGATACCAAATTTATTGAACACTTTATCCACTCCTAAAATTACATCATTAATTAAATAAGATACTCCTAGTCCTAACACCCTAAGCTATAATAAGGTAGTGGAATCATGGGGAAATAAAGAAGATAAAATCCTAGATAAGGAGTATGAAGTTGAGAAAGATATTGATCCTATGCAAGACCCTCCCACCCTTCCTCAAGAGACCTCTCATCTTCCATGTCAGCTCTCTTGTACTTCTTATCCTTATGATGATGCTTATCTACTTCAAGAGAGACTTTTTCAATATAACCTAGCCAAGAAAATTGAAGAGTTAGAGTTGAGAATGAAATTGTTGAGTCAAGGTGTGATGGAAAGTTTAGAGCCCAAAGAAGATCTTATGCCTAAACATAACCCATCTAACCTTCCTCAAGAGAGTGTTCAAGATAAATTAGATTTTAATTAATTTATTATCAAATAGAAGGAATAAAACCAATCTATTTTAGCCTAAGTTTTACCTCCCCTTCCTCAAGAACTCCCAAAAGAGTCCCCTATAATTCATTCTCAATCTAATTTTGAGTTTTATGTTCCACCTCCACCAAATAGTTCATCTTGTCCTTACCCCATCACCATTTTCATTTATGGACTTATGGTATGGGAACCTAAAGAGGAGTAATTAGTTGATAAAAATTTAGAACTCTTGCTTGAAGAAAATACAGATCCTTGGTAGCCTCATTGGATTAAGTCACATGATTTCAAGATGCCTGGTCTTGGCATCATGAAGAAGGAGAAGGAGATTGAAGATATTTCAGCCCTTGAGAACCAAATTCATGTTATGGAAGTTGAGATGCAACTTGAAATCCCTCAATAGGTCTTAAATGTTGAAGAAGAGTTGGTCTCTTATGTTGAAACTTCTGATTGGGTTGCTATGAAAGAATGTTTTCCTTTTTCCAAAGAAGAAGAAATCATCATTGGTTCTTCCATCACAATCCAAAACATCATATATGGGCAATAAAAATTCTCTAATCAGCCTTTTGATGAATTATTTTCAGTCATTGGAATATGTTATACTCTTCTTCAAGGAGGCTATGATTTAATCAAAAATGGAGAAGTCAGCCTTGATACTCAAGTGAGTATGCAAAGAAGAAGCAACTTTTCAAATTTTCCCTTTTAAAAGACATATCCATTCCATGATGACATGTTTGAAATAATCAATATTGGTTATCATCCTATCAACCATTTAGGAGAAATACATCAACTCCTGAAGGATGGAACAAGCTTCTATAGGCCTCAATCTTCTAAGAAATAAGAAACTACTCCTCTTGAAGCCATGCCTACCAAGAAGATACAAGTTGATCATGAGATGAAGAGTGGAAAATAGTATGAGGTAGGTATACAAGTTTAAGAGGAATAAATTTACATTGGATACCTATTTTAGGCTGACCTACTTGAGAGCAGGTCAAGTGATGTGTCGAGGAAAATGTCTGATCTATAAAGAATCTAATCCAAGGAGAAATACACTTAGCACTATGATTCATCTCATGAAGTAGGATATTCAAGAAACTTTTGTTTTGATATTGAAAATGAGCTATGTTTAGTTTCTATTTGTGCATAGTTTACTTTCTAAATTCCCTAAGTGCTTTGAGCACATGTGTGTCTTGTTAGTGTGTTTTTTCTTTGTGTGTGTCATTTATTTTGTGTGGTTGAGGTAATTAGTTGTCTTGTCTTTCTTAAATCTTTGTTGTAAAGTTTTAGGTCTTCTTGTTTGTCTCAAACTTTATATGAATCCCTAATCCCAATGGATTGATTAGGCTATTGATCTTTAGTATAATAGGTATACTACCCTTATGAGTCACCAATTTGTTGACAAAATTTAACCCTAAGGGTTAAATTGGGACCCCTATAGGTAAAAACTTGATTTTTTATATGTTTTAAGGGTCTAATATTTTTTCATGGGGTGCATTATAATTTATTTGATGTCATTTAATGTCATCTTAGCCTTAGACTTAATCTAATTAGTAAATATGTCTTTTTGAGTCATTTAATTACCATTTAGGGGTCATAAATGCAAGTGGCATGGTTGTCAAAGTGTCCAAGTGTCCTAATTTACTCTAAAACATCCAATAAGTCAGATTCCTTATCAATAATTTTAGTCCCATCTGAATCTTGTAGATTATCTAACTAAAGATCAAGAAATGAAAGGAAAAAAGAGGAGTTTGTCACTTTTACAGCCCATGGGGGAAGGTGACACATGGGAGAAGGTCATGGAACATCTCTTCAGATATCTCAAGCTCAATTACATGTTTTAAATTCTTTTAAAGTGCCAAATTTGAGTTAAAATTGTTATGCCCCTTTCTTGCCCTTTTAGACATGTAGAACCAGTTAGAAGCTTTGTGATTGGTACAGATAGTTAGAGAAGTTCCAAATGAAACACTTTTTTGAGGTGAAATTAAACTCATAGAGATTCATTTCCATAATAATATTTCAAATATTGGTCAACTTTTCTTTATGAGTCATTCCTAACAACTTGACTATGTTTTTCTGCTCACCAATTTGTGCACCCTATAGGTTTTGTTCTTATATGGATAGTTTCATACAATATAGTTGTTAAGATGGTTTTTAGATGATTTTTAATATATCCCCTCATTTTTTCCATGCTTTTTTTCATGTTTCAAGGTGTTTGGATGATCCAACTATCTTAAATTATAGGAGAAAGCACCATTCTATATTGTAGGCAAATTTTCACCATTTATAAGATCTTCATGCTTTGATAGTGGTTTCATAGGGTGTATATAGATTCATAACCATGTATCAATTCCATATTTATCACTTTAACTTCATGTTTAGTCTCATAAATCCATGCTTTGATCAAACATTCAATCCATTGTCATACTCAATCAGCTCTTTACCCAATCTCACTTGTAACCATGATGAATCATGTGTGTAAAACCTATTTAGTAGATTCATATATATGTATTATAGATATAAATATGTTTAAATCTATTTATAAGTATGAAAAAAATATTTATATCCTCTAAATAGTATAAAAATGGGATTGTGATATTCAAACACAACGTATACACAATTAGCCATGGGCACACACTTACAGGTTCTCTCAAGAGTTACATTCACATTGAAAATAGTAATTTGGACATGTTTGAATTTTCCATTATATGAAATAATCCATATGAAACCTTAAAATTTTGGCAAGGTCATGCTACATACTCATAGTCCATATATCCTTTCCAATGCTCCTATCTACCTACATACAACTCAAAACACACCTACAAGTGCCCTGAAGGATGATGACATCATGGGAAAAGACATACTTGAGTGGTTTATATTTCCTAAAGGTTGAAAACATTAATTTGAGGAGATTTTAATAGACTAGGATTGATAAAATGTCCATAAATTATGTATTATGTGAAGGATAGTTACACTGTCAGCTTGTACATTTGCATAACCATCTACAGGTAGCTTAATAGATAGCTAAAGAGCCATGTCAAGAGTTGAAACATATGGTGAAACTATTTTGAAGTAATAATATGTTATATATAATAAATTTATACTCATGTGGAATCATATGTTTGCAAATTTAAGTGTTAATAACCTTCTATCATGATATGACTGAGTTCAGGGAGATTATCTCTAAAAATTGAAAATAGAGGTCCAACCTATTTTGTAGATATCTTGTAACAAGGTCAACAAGAGTTTTGAGGTACCATAATGGCCATATCTTGAAACCTCTACATAGGAGGAAATACATGAAAAATATGGAGGTCAAAAATTTAGTGAAAGATATAAGTTGGAGGTCCTAAAGATGCCTTTTAAAGCACTAAAACCCTATATTCATATCTATAAGAATTCACTTTTAAGTGACCATTGACATACTAAAGAGAAATTGGAACATAATTTCATGTTTGGAATGACCCTATTGATTGAATGGTTAATCAATGAGAATTAATATCATTAGTATAGGGTTCATATGAGGTGTTTCAAACCTCATGAACACCTATATGTGTCCCTTCACAAGAAATTATGCATCTACAGCTGAGTAGGCAAACAATGACCTAGGCATGGTGTGTTGGTGATGATTTTGCTTATACAAAGTGAACAAAAGTATAGATAGATTATAGTTAACCTTAAATATTTAAGAAGGGTTTTCACATATTATGATCAAGGTCTTATTAGATAAATATGCACCTATAAGAATAATTTTGGTAGAGTATCACAGTCAGGAGATAGATCAGTCTTGTGAGCACAAGGTGCATGTAAAGGGTATAGGGAGAGTTGAAATAATGAAAAAAACCTATGAGAACCTAAATTAAAACCATGATGACATATATAAGCTCCAAAAAATGTTAAAAAAACTTACATAGACCTCTTAAGGCCCTATATGCACTTACAGTTGAGTGTTTAGTCTTGATGAAGGTAAGGAGATGAGTATGCTTAGGAAGAGTATGAAGGGTACATGAAGGGTTAAAGTGTTGAATGGATATTGGAGAAAATCCATCATGACCATAATGAAGAATTTTGACAGTGGATATAGAATAAAGAAGGCTTCTAGACAAGTAATACACAGTCCATATGATGAAAGCCTTGCAGATAGTACCTTTTCTAGGTCTGTCTTAGGTTTTTATGCTTTTGGGAGGTTAAATGGAATTATCAAGGGATAATATTTGGTAAATATAATATTTGAAACTTTATTAATCTCATCCAACTTTCATTTTGTATGATGAAATAGGGGAAGTACCCTTTGTTTTATCGCAGAAAGAGGGTACTTCCTCTTATGCATAAACTAGTAGGTTTGAAAAAGAGTGACAAAGGGATGAACTAGGAGATGATTGAGAAATGAGGAGAGGTTTGAAATGTTTTAAAATACCTAGACCAAAATTATATACCAAATAAGAAAGGGTAAAACTTAATAGGTGGTCTAAACCCATAAGAGTTGTAGTCAAGCCTAATAGGCAAGGTTCATACCTAAAACCAAATGGAGAACCACTTTCACTTATAGTATAGGGTGAAAATTATAATGTATTATATAATGTATATGGGGGGGAAAATAGGTATATAATCTATTGGTATATATGGAAATCCATCAAAAATCTATTTTGGGCTTTAAGACAACTTAGGCCTGTTAGGTAAGGTTTAGGCCTAGTGTCCAAATGGGGAGTAATTCACACTTCTAACCTTAGATGATCAATAAAATGGATTGGATCATGTTTACATGGTCACTTAAGATATGTAAAAGCCTCAAAATTTAAGAGAAGGAACAAAGAAAGCCATTTTTGGGTTCAAGGATAACACTAAGCCTATGTAAATGGATGGAGAAGCTCAATGGAGCAACTTTGGAGGCTCATATCTACTCAAATGCTTTGCATATAGACTTAATGGGATAATATTAGTTGGATAAGGTCTTAAAAAACCATGTTGTGGCATTAGTTTTTGTATCTAATGTTCCATATTTATGAATGAAGCTTAAGGGTTTAAACTATCTAAAACCCTCTTAAACCCTTAATCTATAACCAAAGAAGGAAATGAAGGAGATAATACACCAAAATGGCATAGTTTTCCCATAAAAAGGATTATATGTTGTAAAAGGCTTAGTAAATATCCCAACCATTAGGATGAGTTGTATGAAATCTATATGGATAGGGTATAGAACTACTTCCTTTGACTATTTTATGCATTGTGCAAGTTTTAGAGACTTTAAAGAGATGAAAACAAATTTAGGAGAAGGATTAGGACTTGGGAAAATCCATAATATACATTTAATACTTCAAAAAAAATCTTAAGTGTTCAAATAATAGCTTTCATCTTAGCCAATCAAAATTAGCATAGTGAACATGGTAGTGAGAAGGGTGAAAAGCTTCAAGTGGGTTACTTTTAAGGTGTGCCTAATGACTTTGAGGCCATAGAGGGTCTTTAAAAGTTTCATACACTCCATTTTATTAATTTTCATGGAGAATTGATTCCTTTTTGGATGCCAAGTGTGTAGGGTGTGTGAAAGAAGAGTTATTTTGACTAGAGATGGTGATAGACCATTTTGGGAAGAATTTAGATGACTAGGATTACAACCAATGAATGGAGAGGTATGTTTTAAATACTTACCTCTCATTTCAATCGTCATACCTATCTCTAGTTAGTTTTGGTATGTTTAAGTAGGGCTAAATCATGAAGGTAGTTTTTTGAGCCAGTAAAGGGAATTCCACACCACTTTTCATGAGTTTCATGACTTGGAAATCCACTTGTCTCTTCTAACCTTGCATGGTCCATTTCACACCCTCTTCTCATGCATAATTAAATCATTCTCTTAGCATGAAAAGTGTCCTTTTAACATGTGGGCTTCTCTCTTCTTCTCTCTCTCTCAAGTTTTATAAAAATTAGCCATTTTGGCCTTTGTAAAGTATGTTCCACATGAGTATGGAAAATAATTGCTCATTTGCAATCATGGATAAATAAGGACTACTTATTTTTACCTCTTCCATGACTTTTCATAGTGTGTTTACTTGGATGATTGATTTTTCTTAGTGATGACTTGTTGTTTCCTTAGTATTGTTGTTTCATTCTCTCGCCTATTTTTAGTTGGAAATCTTCTTATTGTAGGTCATGCAAAGTGTTATATTGATGTGTCAAGGTTGAGTGAGTAATTATATTCAAACAGTGCCATCCTAGGCCTCTTATCTAGTTCTCCTAGCCTAAACATTCATCATAAGCTCATAATGAAATATTGATGTGAGAAGATGTAAATTGGAGAAGTGTATGTTTGGTTAGTCCCTTGTTCTCATGTGTAACATGTAACTTATTGGTGGTCATCAACTAATTTGGTGTATCACCTCCATTAGGATAGTTTAGTTTCAATTTTCTCTCCCTTTTCCCTCACAAATTTTAGGTTTAGTAGAGATCTACAAGTGCTACATCAAGGGAGATAGCTCTATCTAGAGATTCACCTCATTCTTAGGCTACTCACAACCTGGAATGATTCAATTGTGCCACTTATATGAGGAGAGTTGAGACATCTACTCAAAGGGTACAAATCTAAGTGACAATAATCATTTTGATAAGGGTCATTTAAAGTTGTGTACTCTCATAGTTGTAGGGTAGATTATGTTGGCTTTGGATAAGTGTAACACATAGATAGCTTGTGGGGGGTTGAGAGGCTACCACATATTGGTATGTGGATATGGATGGTTGAGATGATGCCACATATGAATGCATGGAGATAGGTAGTTATGTGGAAGGTATAGGTACATACCCTAGTGGATTAGGGACATAGCTCAAGTTTTGTGCAATGGGAACTTATTAAGAGATTAATTTAGGTTGGGTAAGAGGTATGGTTGGGTTAGTAGATAGAAGGTAGGTGGTAAACTTGGTATTGATGGGTGGAATGGTAGAAGGTATGGGAACCACCAAGCTCTATAATGGAGTGGAGGTAGGTAGATTGGGAAAAAAAAGAATAATGATGACACTAGTAGAGGGTAGTCCCATAATGAGTAGAGTAATGGTGCCCAAAGCTTGGTCATGAGCTTTTAGCCACAAATTACTCTATTTTATAAGCCTCATCCATACCTAGTATATATCTTTTCCTATGTATATCCTCACAACCATCCATGAATCTACAAATGAATGAATTAATTTATGATTTTGTGTGTGCATTGATGTGTGTGTGTGTGTGTGTGTTATGAAATATTGATGTTTTTTTATTGATTATATTATACTTATGTAACTTTATTTAACAAGCATTTAAAGGATAACATAAGTTTGTAGTATCTCATTTAGGCACAACACTTACATTCTACCCATAAAAACTATAGGCTCCAACTAAAGACTACCCATAGCCATTATAGGTTATCCATAGCTCTAGGATGGAGTGGAAGTAGGTAGATTGGTAATAAAAGGAATAGTGGTGATACTAGTAGAGGGCAATCCCATGGTGAGCATAGTATTAGTTCCCAAAGGTTGGGTTGTTCTTATATTATAAGGGTTATTAGTTGGGGTAGAAGGTGTTTGGGTGTTGGTTGCTTGGGTGGGTTGGTTTTAGATGGTGTATCGATGGGATTATTAGTAGAGAATGATGCCTAGGTGACTAAAGGTTGGGTGGAGATGGTGGAAATAGAAGTGTTACCCATAAGGTTGGTTAGCATGCCATAGGGTATTTCAATAGGTGGAACTGAAGTAGGGGTACGGTGAGATATGGTGTTAAGGTAATGTCGAAGGGATATGGTGTTATTATACATAAAGGTAGTGAAATCCCCATCACCTTAGGCAACTATTTGAGGGATGCTAGGACTTCTATAAGGATAGGGATAACTCTCTACATTTAAGATGTACTCCATGGATGATGGAGAAGAGGAAGATGGATGATTAGGAGGTGGGTCCTAATTTGCTTGATTTCTTAGTTGTTGCCTAGTTAAAACCATGTAAATAAGGGAAAGAAGAAGATACAAGAAATCTCACAATCAAAAAAAGAGAAGACAATAAAAAGTCAAATAAATGAAATACACACTAAAGCACATTAAAATCCTATGGTTTTTTTATTCTCTTATGGATTATGTCTTAAGCTTTAAGAATTATGTGACTCAACTTAGCTTGTAGAGCAAGTACTAGAAAAGAAGTCTATGGTTTTTTTTAGGTTGTGTTTATGATCTCAATGGGATCTGTATTAGAAATTACTATGTGCCTTGATATTGAGGCCTACCCACTCACTTATGTAAATTTTGCTTTATTTTCTTTAGAAAGAAAGATGTAAAACTTGAAATAAGGGTGAGTTTAGTAGAACCAAGATTTGGTTTACACTCTATGATCCAGATGGTTTTAGACACTCCTCTTTGGCTTGGGAGGAAGACCTATAGATAAAAAATAACTAAAGAGATGGTTGATTAGTTAGATAGTAGGGTGGACTACCTAGCAAGCTAGATCAAAGAATCACAAGCATCCTTGGAGGCTGTTAATCCACACTTTTAAACAATCAAGTTTTGAAAATGAAAGATAATTTATTTGCATGAATAATAGAAGATAATAAAATCAAATACAAGAAGTGCATGAGAGAGATTAATTTGACTTATTATAGTAATAAATGGTTAGATATTAATGCCAAATATATTGGGTATGGTACAAAAAATAGGGTGATGTTTTGTGATCAAGAAGAGAGGTAAAAATTAGGATTTGGTTAGGGTTAAATAGGTGAAAATATCTTGTTATTATAATTATCACATAGTGACCATCAGTAATTGGGGTGACCATCGATGGTTACGATAACTATTGGCAATTAGGGTGACCATTGATAGTTAGGGTAACCTTTGGTGGTTAGGACAGACTATTGGTGGTTATTTTGGGTTCTAGGTTGCTTTAATAAATTGGATGATGAGGTTGTAGAATGAAATTTTGGAAGGTGGGTTTGGGCTAGGTTAGTTGTAAAATATAAACAAAGTAAACTAATTAATAAAAATAGATACTTAGCTTGTTGATATAAATAAGGGTTGAGGTGTGTGGCTAAAAACTTGTAGATGGAGTCTAGATAAATTTTAGTAGAGTTACAATACTTGGTTATTGATTGATGAGTTGTTACAGCACTTCAGATCTCTAGCTTAGTTGTTGGTTCATTGGGAGAATACCTACAAAAGTAGTTTGATGCAAGAAGATCTGATAATTTTTGGTGATCTTTGATGCTTGATTTCTCTAATTTTGGATCCCTTTAACCTCCTCCTCCTCTCTTTTTATATAATGAAGGGAGAGGTGGAATAATAAGTATAACAAGGTATCAAGGGGTTATCTAACTTTAGTCTTAACATGCATTGATTTGCACACAAAGTAGGAAAGCTAAATATAAAAAATAAAGTTGGACTTGAAGTGGGAGTTAACACTTTAAAGTGGTTAAAGGTTGACCACCAATGGTTTAGCCTAACCATCTGTGGTTAAGGTGATCATCAGTGGTCGATAGGTCAAAGGTTAAGGTGGTCAAATTCAGTCAATTTTGACTTAGGTTTGTGGTTAAAAGTTTATGGGATATTCCCTAAGGGGTCCTGAGGTGGTTTAGGGGTTAGATCAACATCTAGAACCATTATGTGTAGTTTTCTAGTGTCTACATTTTACCCCTTTTTATTATGCAGTTTGTATCAATAAGCTACAAAATGAAAATGGATTGAGGGTTGAAGGTTAGATGCCCTAAGTATGGGAGGAGGTCTTCCCCCTCAAACTGGGAATCGATGAGGTGGAACAAAACTAGGTGAAAGTTTGATAAGTGGGTAAGTTGGTGATGGTTGGTCACTAAAGCACAAACATGCACACAAAGTGCAACTAAGTATAATAGTCAAGATTGCACATTGACTAGGTTTCCATGGTGGGTAAAAAATAAGGTCAAAACTAGAAGGATAAGTGACAAGTGGACCACGTGACTACATTTAGGCATGGTGGTTGGATTATATTTATAAACATAAGTCTCCTAGATAAGGTTAGTATAGTCATAAGTATCCAAGGTAAGAAGTGATCTTGAGAAGACACAATTAGTTGGTTGTATGTAAGGTAGTGTAATTTCAAAATGTTCAACTTGGAAATGTAGTAGGTGTAGTTAAAAGGACCAAGGCAAGGTATTCAGAAAACATGCATTAGTTTAGACCAAAATGGCCTAGTGTGAGTTTTAATGTGGTTGGTTACTTGGTGGCATAGGTAAGCTCTAGTGGTAATCATTTGGATTAGATTGTGCTAAAAATTATTGAAAATTTGGGGGTAGAAAGGAGAAAAACCTTAAAATTTTGACCATCATCAATCATAGTTCACCCTTGGGTTGATCATCGATAGGCACATTAACTATCAGTAGTCATATATCAACCCTAAAAGGGTGAATATAAAAGACCACAAGGGGTTTTATTCTATCATTATGAATTTTCAACCGTAAGAAAAATAATGATGGTTTTGTGAGGGTGATTGATTGGATGAGTGGGAGTGTTGAGTTAACCAAGTGATGGATGAGGGAAAGCATGGGCTTAGGTGTGTTTCTTAGGGTTCCTCCTTGATGGTGGTTGAGGAATGAGGTAGGTATTGTTTTGAATTGGTAGATTAGTTTAAAATTATTAAATGAGTGCTTAATTAAATTTGTTGGTTGTTTATTTGGCTATGGGTGGGTATTGATTGAAGGCTAGGTTTTGGGAGTTTTTGTTTGTTTTTAGAGTTGAAATTGGTAGTTTGGGTAGGTACTTGGGAAGAGGGAGGTAGATTAAAGATAGATATAAAGTTTTTGTGGTTTTTGTTAGGTAATGTTTTGGGGTAGGGTTTAGGTTGATCACCAGTGGTCACTACACAGTGATTGTCAGTGGTCACTATCGACCATTGTTGATCATTATGGCTATCTTACATGGTATTAAGAACATTATGCCATGGTTAGATTTAAAGGTGATAAGGTGGTCAGTAAGACATGGATGTTGATGTAGGGGGAGATGGTTAATAAGCTCAGATGTAAGGTGTTTCCCTAGATGTATAAGTAGTGATTGTAGAGAGGGACTAGGCATGAGTGGTTCTAGCCACAACTTATACATCGTTGGAAGAAACACAAGCATATTTGGTAGTAGTATAGGGTCAAGTGTCCATGATTATAGGAGAGGGATATTAGACTAGAGCTCAACTAGCCATGGTGATGTAGGAGAGAGACTCTCTTCGACAAGTAGGAGGAGGAGCACCAATAGTTATGGGACTAGTAGGGACTATCTTGATGTAGAGATATGTAGTGACTATGGAGGAGCTATAATATTATGAGGTCTTGGTCTTTAGGAATTGTATAGATGAGCCTTGATGGGGTGAGTATAGATCTAGGATTATAAGAAGTGCTAGTATAGTGACACCATGTCAATGGGTTGTATCTGTAAGAGGATAGGTAGGTGCAAGAGGACAGGCTCTAGGAGCCAGTGGTGCCTCAAGATCATAGATTTATTATGAGACATGATAGTTTTGATGTTATATATGATTTTGATACCATCTTATGAGCTGATGTATCAATAATGTATACATATTTTTAGAGATATGCACATTATTGTATGTATCATTATTTTGATGTATATATATATGATCACTATTCATGGTTTGTGGTTCATGGTTATGATGTTCATGTTGCTTATTTATGATTTAATATGATTATGTTCATGATGGTTTATGTGGACTTACCTATTTAGGCATGTGATTGTATGGTTATTTAATTATGTTCATGATGATTATAAATTGATGATTTTTATGTGATTATGATGTGATGGTTAATATGGACTTACCTAGCTAGGCATGTGATGTGATGGCTAGATATTTGTTGGTTGTTGTTTACGATATGATGATTCTTATGGTGTTTTGTGATATTTTTATGGTTTTGTTCTATGGATCATACTTATATGGATGTGATAAATGGTATGATGATGATGATGTTATGATGAGGTTTATGTTATTGTTATGTGATGATAATGTTTGTTGTTAATGATGATCATTTAATTTATGTTTAATATAATCATGTTTATGATATTGATATGAATATGGTTATAGCTACAAGTTATGTGTGGTGGACATGGTTATGATGTGATTTTTGTTATGGTTTATGGATGACTATAATGATGATTATGTTCATGATTAATTTTAATGAGTATATGTTTCCTCATTTAGATTTAGACATGTGGTGGATAATATGTGTGAATGACTCATTTAGTTTTGATTGTATGATTGGATTGTGGTAGATGTGATAGATGGATTAATTGATGTGAATGACCATTAGATGATGTTTGATGTGGGAGATGTTTAATTGATTAAAATATTTAAACCAATAAGGTAAAAACATATGGTCAAATGCATTTATTTTGATAAAGGTGTCAAAACACACATAGTAGGTTGGATAATGAAGTTAAATGTGAGAAAATAAAGGTAAGATAATCGAAATACAAACATCTTAATGATAATACCACCCAGTATAAGAGAATAATAATAAGGCATGATGCTTCTTATTTGGGTAAGGATTACAACAAGACAAAGTTGGATAGGCTTATTGTAGACACCGAAATCGTGTCGACTCCCCTGGTCATTCCCCGTCTTATTCTTCTTCGCCTATTTAACCCTTGTCGATCACTTTTTCCATTAGCCTTGACCCTGGCAGCATGTAAAAATGAGCACAGAGCTAAAGCTAGACTCTATCCCCATTGTGCATCTGCCGACGACGGTCTTTACCTGGCTGATGTCGCCGACGTTGGTCACTTATCGGCCGACGTCGGCAATCCTGCCGACATCGGTCACCTTGCCGTTATCCGTTATCAGTTATCATTCGGTTCCCGATCAGTTTCCCAAAATGGTTGTCGAACCGTCTCTCGAACCGTCCCTTGCCTTCATCAGCCTCCGCCAACCATTCGAAAGGCTATTCAACCATTTTTCAAATCAATCGAACCCGATCAATCATTCAATCGACCTGCGAACTCCGACATTCACAGACCCTGGCAATCAATACTTTCACGATCAACCAACTTCGGCATCAACCAATTTGCATTTGTTTCAATCCGGCACTGCACAGACAACTTCAACTATGGCTTTCATCACGTCTTCTGGCAGGTAAGTATTTACTCTGTTTGTTTTATTTCTTCTTGGTTATTCTTTGTTTATCAGTTCTGTCATCCCGAATCTTCAAACCACAGACCCAAGTTTTGCATCTCTCCTTTACATCCCTGCCCACTATCTGCATCCATAACTCTGTCTAGACTCGACTAAAACCCCCAGACTCTGTCCAAACCCTACCCTGACCTTATCAGACCCTGTCTCAACCCTGTCAAGAACCTGTCCCGACTCTCCCAGGCCTTCTGCAATCTCGTCCAGAACCTGCCCCTACCGACGCCGGTCACTACCCCAACCGATGACGGCACCTCAACCGACGCCGGCACCTTCTCTAACCGACGTCGGCACCACAGAGACCGACGCCGGCGATTGTGCAGAACAGTGCTGCATATCAGGTACGCACTTTATTTCCTGTCATTTATTTCTGTCATTTTATCTTTTATTATCTACTTTCGTCTAATATTCTATTTTTTTATCAGTGGGTTGATATCCTTCTAGGAAGTCTTCATACTTTCAGGATCGGGCGTTCGCCTGACAGCCCACCATATCTTTAACTAACGTTTTTTTTGTGTTTTAGCCTTTTCTTCGCAGGTGTCATTCCTCCACAGCCAAAGAGGAGAATCTTCCAACGTCTGATTTCGGTGCGCACAACTTTATCAGGTACTTCTAGCCTTGACCATTTCTTTTAGTTTCTTATTTCTTCTTTGAATGTAGAAAGCAATTTTGCATAGAAACATTCTGGCACGCCCGGTGGGACCCTAGGTCCTCCTTGGGTTCTTTCTTTCTTTCGTTCATATAGGTGCATTAGGTTCCTTCCTTTTCGCCTCCTTTCGTCTCTTCTTAAACGACATCATAAGCAGGACTAAAACGAACATTTCTTTCTTTCTTGCACTTCTAGACTAGCTAAAACTCATATTCTTTGACTCTTTCTCCATTCGTCTTCATACGAACAAACATTTTGACTTGGGCATTAAAACACTTTGCATTCATTTCTGTTTGCCTGCATCTCTTAGACCACACATAGTAATTAAACCACATATTGAATTAATCTAGATCACTTGATGTTACACGACCAGACCACCTGCACAAAACAAACATTTTAACTTACCTGAGACAAGGCCCGACTGGGATTTCATCCCCCAGTGGATACCTTACCCGTCCTGGCGATCTTACTTGGATTTCATCACCAAGGGGAAAGCCCACTCCGTTCTCTGGCGGAGTCCAATCTCTAGGCGAGGTATATCTTGGCTAAGCGAAACCAGCTAACCACTGGAATCGTGAAGTGAGGGGAACTTGCTCCTTAGCACCAGGCCACATACCGAACCTAACACAGACTTCTTGAGCACCATAACAAAACCTGAAACCATCCATAGACTGCTTCTTCTAGGACCTGACTCACAAAACCAACCTTCCACTACACACATTCTAAGGCATAAGCCACTATAATCCTAATAATTTACTTTTAGGGTTTTAGGATCTGCTTGTGTCTTCATCTTTTTTTAGTTCTTATCTGCTTGTTTGAGCTTGTGAGGACGTTCTTTCTTGCCTTGAATGGTTCTGACACGTAGTCAAACCAAGGCTCTTCTTGACCACGCTAGCCATCAATCGCTTTCGCCTACCCCGTCTATAAACAATCATATAATGGAGTTCTACTCGAAGACCGAAAGAATTCCTACTAGACTATCTCCAACCCAGACGCCTATCATCCCAGAAGGGGACCAAGATTTTGCAAGATTCTTGGACCTCAATACTGCAGCCCTCCAAAACTATCTCGCGAGAAACCCAATGCGGGACCTTTCGGGCGACGTGGCGATGACATCCACACCATTCGCCACCCAACCTTTTACGACTCAACCTTTCGCCTCAACCATTAACCCGACCATGGCCTATACGCAAAGTTCGGCCTCCTCATCTATTTTTAGACCAACCTCCACCGGGGTTTCGTTACCCCCTCAACCACCTGCAATTCAACCAAGTTCTACATTATACCAGAACTTGATTGTCTCGACCCCACACACTCTTGCGCCTATATATGTAGGAGTGCCTACCTCGCCCTTTGTCAATGCCATCACACAACCTCCTTTGGCGGTATCTAGTCAGCCTATGCCTTCTACCTTCATAACCCAACCACCCTTAACCTCTACTTCTGCCTCTGCGACTAGTCATCCGTACGTTGCGCCCTTACTAGTACAACCAACTACGTCGTACGCCTCTTCTAACCTCTTTCAAGCACCTTACAACCTAGGGGGCACTCCGTCCACCAATCTGTCAGCAGACGTCATCAAGATGCTGATAGATAAAATGTCCAGTCTCGAAGCTTCTATCTCCGGTTCAAGTAATGTCTCTTCATATGACCAGATTTACAACGAGCCCATCCATCCTTCTGTCCCTATCCGACCATACCCCAACCATTGGGAGCTTCCTAAATTTACTCGCTTTCAGAGTAAGGAAGACCCACAACAACATCTAAAGGCATTTAGACATGCCTGTTATCTTATTGCCCATGATGATGCGTTGCTTTTACGCACGTTCCCTATGTCCCTTTCTGGCCCTGCCCTTGACTGGTATAGTTCTCTTGCCAGACATTCTATCTTTTCATTCATTCAACTCACCCAACTATTCGTTGACCATTTCTCAATCAACATCACCAAACAAGTTTCGATCACAGACCTTTACTCTATCAGGCAATTTGACGACGAATCAATAGTCGATTTTGTCGCCCGTTGGAGAAGCTTGATTAATCAGCTCTCCTTCTCCTTGCCTCAACCCGAGCTCATTGAGCTCTTTTCCCGAGCATGTGTCAGTCACATCTCATCCACCTTGCGGGTTCAAACATTCCACACTTTCGACGAGGCCTTCACCATGGCCTGAAAGCTTGAACTCCGTGCCATTGAAGAAGATAAGGTCAAATTGTGTAACACTAACACAAGAACCAATGACCATTCTTCTTCCAGACCTTCTTCTGCCCACTCTCACTCCAAGGGGTCGGCAAACACTATCATCTTTAGACCATCATCTTCAACAATGACCAACCAACCAACATCTTCAACATTAGACTACATCAATAAACATTTTCAACGTCAATCCTTACAGCGTCAATTCACTCCAATTGGGGAGTCATATGCCTCTGTCTTGGATAAACTCGTCAAGCAGGGGGTCCTCAATCTCCCTTCAATCCGACCACATCAATTCGATCCCTCAACACCTATCCCTGCATGGTACAGGGAAAACCACTTTTGCAACTATCACCGTGTCAAAGGCCATGACACAGATCACTGTCAAACTTTCAAAAACATCGTCCAGGACATGCTCAACAAGGGGGATCTTATTTTAGATAACCCGAACGCACCACCCAACCAAAACCTTGACATTTTCAAGCAACCCTTTTCTAATCACCCGCATACTCAAGACAATATCCAAATCATGATCAATGACCCTCAAGACCATGATATTCACACGGTCGACACTATCTTTTCTCTTATCCCTGACCAACCTTTTTCACAGGTGGAAGACCTTTCTTCCCCTATACCTCCTCCACATGGTTAAGAACTTTCTTCTCCCACTTGTCCTCTAGCGACTTCTCCCATATTGGAGGACGCTTTGACCACATCAACACCAGCTGCCTCGCCTTCATCCTTATTATCATCCATAGACGATCATACCTTTTTGACTCCCCAACCACACACAAAAGCCATGACTACTCCGGTGCTCTTTCCTCTTAAAGAGCCCACACCTTCAATCCCTTCTCCATTGAGAGAAAAACCGTCCACATCTAAATCCAAACCCGCGCAGGTGTCCAGCATGCCCAAAGAGACTAAACCTCTTGGTGTTCGCCCCACATCTAATCTCACCTCGCATAAAGGTGGCCCTCAACTCAAACCAAAGAAGGCTACTAAACCACACCGGAGGCCTCCTCCCCTATCTTCGTCATTACCTTCAATCTTGGGCCCACATCTGTCTACTTTACTCGGAGTGCTTCCCACTCCCATACTTCACAGAGGCAAGTCGCCTCCATTATTCTATCAACCCGTCAGACTTATACCTCCTTCAAACCATCGACCAATGCCTCTTACACCTCCCAAACCAATGTCACCAACCCTCTCTGCAATAAAACATCCCGACCTGTTAGCAGGTTCATATGCCTTGCTCTTATGGCAATTGTTGCAGTCCTCTCGTCTCTATCTCCCGCCTCTTAGACCATATCACTCTCTCGAACCAAAACCACCATGGTTCGATGACACTTGCATTTGTGCATATCATCGCATGCCTGGGCACGACACGAAACATTGTCATGCCCTCAAGGTCGTCGTTCACCAATGTTTGGAGAATGACACCTCTCTTTTCAACCACGTTATCAACAAACCTTCAACACCACCCCACTCATCAACTCTCGGATCAAAACCATCTTGGTTCGATAACTCTAAATTCTGTCATTATCATCACACTCCGGGACATGACACCGAGCATTGTTGCACTCTTAAAGCTGTCATTCGTCACCACCGAAAAAAGGATTCCTTTCTTATCAAGGATCTTCTTGACCCCCCCTTTGACAAATTATCAACACCGACCCATACCTCTCCAACCTCGTCATCTAAATCGGGATCTCCACAACAGACTAGGGTCCCTTCGCTGCCTTTAACCCCTTTATTCAACATCAACACAGTCCATCTGACCACTAAACCTCAATCGATCTTAACTAATCCGTCAAACATTCTCTCTAGCCACTGGGGGAATTCAACCTTCATCCAAACTTTGACCAATTTTTCAACACAGTCTCGACCACATATCAATCACTCTTTCAACTTAACCTCAACCAGACTAGCAACCAAACATTTAACCCGACCTCAACCAAACATTCGACCCAATCAAAGACCAAATACCAACCAATCAACCCTCGACCAACCATTGACCAATTATCAAATGACCAAATCTCAACCAAACATTCAACCAATCTTTTTATCAAAACATTCAACCTGTCTCGACCAATCAGCAACCATATCAACCAACTTCACATTCACTCATCAATCAACACCTGACCAATCTGGAAAGAGGCAAATGGGGCAAGTTTGCTCCTAATTGGCTCGGACCTTTTATTATCACGCACAAGTATGGATCAGGGACTTACCGTCTGTCTTCTCTTGATGGACGACCAGAACCTGAGCCTCTTAATGCGTTGCATCTGCGACCGTTCTACCGCTAGTCGAGTATTCGTCCACTTGACACTTAACTTGAGCTCATCCCTTGAGAAATCCCCATCCTCTTAGTCCTCCTTCCTTTCAACCCTATTCCTCTTAACAATTCCTATAACCCTTTTATGATGTATGGATGCTTTGTCCTAATAAAAGGGAGCCCTCGACCTTCTATAATCTTGTCCATGACTCACATTTCTATAAAAATAAATCAAGATGTCAAAATATATCCATGGTCACTATATCAATATAAAATCAAAAAATAGACTGCTCCCTCGAAGGACAGCTGTACTATCATTATTGTAATTAATAGACTGCTCCCTCGAAGGACAGCTATTCAAAAGCCCTTATATTAAACAAAAATCTAGACCACTCCCTCGAAGGATGGCTATGACTAATCTGGCAATAAACAGCATTATTTTAGAAGCTTCCCACATTGATCAGCTTCACAACCTGACCACCAAGCAAATGATATCATTATGTGGACTTCCCGCATCGATCAGTTCACCGCCAAAAAAAAAAAAAAAGCCATGGACTTGACTTATAGTTGTCTCAGGGTCTCCTATAAAAAGGGGCATAGTTATCTCTGCTCTTAAAATGGGTTACCCTATTTCCTCCTCCTATCACCTGCTCAAGGGACTTCGAGCTCACTTTACTGTTTAAGTGATTCGATTACCGCTCTAACATAACTATGGTCAACAACGTCACGCATGAATGGGGATCTTGGTTCTCATAACCCCTATCTATGCTATCTTTTTGGTCCTTGTCAATGAAAGAGCAATTTGCCTTTCACTTCTTCTGCACTTTGGTCACATTCACCTTCATCACTTGTCAATCGACTCAACTCAACTCTCTTTTCAGACCATCAACATGACCTAGCCTATTCACCCTAGTTTCTATGGACACCAATACACATGGAAACTCTCGACCCGTTGCAATTTATGTTCAGCATAAACCAATACTTGGTGCAGCATAAATAAACCTCAATTCATTGTTAGCATACATCCATCACGAATATGGACTATTGCTAGGGATGAAAAACCCCTCAACCAATGTTGCAGAATACACCATTTGGAAAAGGCTGCAACATCTTTTTTCCTCCTCATTTCATCATAACCAAGACCAATCTATCAACCATTTTAACCACCTGTCTACTACTCGGACCCTTTGTCTGAACTACATTGGTCTGAGGCCCTTCCACAGGGGCTATGTAGGCAGCACTCAGATGACACCACTGTCTTCTGGGGTTAGCTCGACCATTCTCATTTGTTCGTCTCTCTGATGGACAAACCTTCTTTCCTTCTTTTAACCATAACCTTGCCCTTGACCACGATCACTTTCCATCCCTTTGACCCTCCCTCCCTTCTCGGGAGAACTACATTGGCCTGAGGCCCTATCACCAGGGCTATGTAGGCAGCACTCAGTTGACATGGGGTCTTCTGGGGTTAGCTCGGCCGCATCCTTTCGTCCATTCATCCATCCATCGACAACTAACCATTGGAGATCATGCCTATCTCCTCCGACCTCGACCACTTCCAAGATGCTATTGCCTTGGTTGTTTTTGCATGTATGCTACCTCATGACTGGTTAGCAAAATTGTGCGCAGACCTTTTTGGACCCTCACAAGTATAGGATCGCAAGCCGGTTGATCCCCACTACTTGTGCCTTTTTCGTGATTCTAGGAGCACTTCCTGAGCCCGGGATACCTAGAATGCGACGACCCATTTGGAGCTTCAGCTTAGATTGAATAACCCGATCAGCAGACGACTAAATGCTGGGGCTTGGTTATCTCAATTTTGGCACTCCTCGACCCTTGACCTGCGACACTTTGACCTAACCCTCTCGTGCAGTGGTATGCACACAATCACGACTTTTGTAGCGTTCACCCTCACCCCTTTTCCATCCCCTCTTTGTCAAATCAGCACCCGATTCTCGGTTCCCTTCCCTCGACTCCTACTTTGAGGGGGAATACCTTATCCCTCACCTCGGGGCAATCCGCTTCCTATTTTTGTCTTGCAGTTCATTTGAACAACCAACAAGATGAAATCAACCTTATCCCTCACCTGGGGCAATCACTCCTGTTTTTGTCTTGCAGTTCATCCAGAACAACCAACAAGACAAAAAGGGGCAAATGTAGACACCGAAATCATGTCGACTCCCCTGGTCATTCCCCGTCTTATTCTTCTTCGCCTATTTAACCCTTGTCAATCACTTTTTCCATTAGCCTTGACCCTGGAAGCATGTAAAAATGAGCACAGAGCTAAAGCTAGACTCTATCCCCATTGTGCATCTACCAACGACGGTCTTTACCCAGCCGATGTCACCGACGTCGGTCACTTATTGGCCGACGTCGGCAATCCTGTCGACGTCGGTCACCTTGCCGTTATCCGTTATCAGTTATCATTCGGTTCCCGATCGGTTTCCCGAAATGGTTGTCGAACCGTCTCTCGAACCGTCCCTTACCTTCATCAGCCTCCGCCAACCATTCGAAAGGCTATTCAACCATTTTTCAAATCAATCAAACCTGATCAATCATTCAATCGACCTGCGAACTCCGAAATTCATAGACCCTAGCAATCAATACTTTCACGATCAACCAACTTCAGCATCAACCAATCTGCATTCATTTCAATCTGGCACTGCACAGACAACTTCAACTATGGCTTTCATCACGTCTTCTGGCAGGTAAGTATTTACTCTATTTGTTTTATTTCTTCTTGGTTATTCTTTGTTTATCAGTTCTATCATCTCGAATCTTCAAACCACAGACCCAAGTTCTGCATCTCTCCTTTACATCCCTGCCCACTATCTGCATCCATAACTCTGTCTAGACTCGACTAAAACCCCCAGACTCTGTCCAAACCCTACCCTGACCTTATCAGACCCTGTCCCGACCCTGTCAAGAACCTGTCCTGACTCTCCCAGGCCTTCTGCAATCTCGTCCAGAACCTGCCCCTATCGACGTCGGTCACTACCCTGACCGATGACGGCACCTCAACCGACACCGGCACCTTCTCTAACCGACGCCGGCACCACAGAGACCGATGCCGGCGACTGTGCAGAACAGTGCTGCATATCAGGTACGCACTTTATTTTCTGTCATTTATTTCTGTCATTTTATCTTTTATTATCTACTTTCGTCCAATATTCTGCTTTTTTATCAGTGGGTTGATATCCTTCTAGGAAGTCTTCGTACTTCTAGGATCGGGCGTTCGCCTGACAGCCCACCATATCTTTGACTAACGTTTTTTTTGTGTTTTAGCCTTTTCTTCGCAGGTGTCATTCCTCCACAGCCAAAGAGGAGAATCTTCCAACGTCTGATTTCGGTGCGCAAAACTTTATCAGGTACTTCTAGCCTTGACCATTTCTTTTAGTTTCTTATTTCTTCTTTGAATGTAGAAAGCAATTTTGCATAGAAACACTTATAAATGTAAGCCCTACAAATGTTTCACATTAGCATTCGTTAGTTGGTTAAAAAGGTGTCTTGATCACATATTGTCAAGTAAGCTCAAAATCCCATGTATATAGTGTATAAAGGGGAAATAGATGATGGTGGAACCTTATTGTGAGACTAACATGCCTCTTCTCTAGGATACCAAAGAGCTAGTATAAACAAGTCCATGTCATATAATGTGTAGACTGATCGATGTAGGAATTCTACTTATGAAGGTCGATTACAGATTCTAAAATATATTTATATTTTGGTTTATTTTATTTAAAAAGAAAGATTTAAAACTTGAAATAAGGGTGAGGTTATTATAACATGGATTTGGTTTGCACTTCATGATTCAGATGGTTGTAAATACTCCTCTTTGGCTTGGGAGGATGACCTGCAGATAAGAAAGCACTAAAGAGATGGTTTATTAGTTAGATAGTAGGGTGGATTGCCTATCAAGCTAGATCCAAAAAGCATAAGATTTCTTGTAGGTTGTCAATCCACACTTTTAAACAATCAAGTTCTAAAAATGAAATATAAATTACTTGTATGAATAATATAAGATGTTGGAATCAAATACAAGAAGTGATTGAAAAAGATGAATTTGACTAATTATAGCAATAAATAATTGAATATCAATGCCAAATAGATTGGGTATGGTTCAAAAAATAGGGTGATGTTTTGTGATCAGGAAGAGAGGTAGAAATTTTGATTTGGTTAGGTTTAAATAGGTTAAAATATCTTATTATTATAATTGTCACATAATGATCATCGTTAGTTACAGTAACCATCGGTGGTTGGTAACGTTAGCAGTTATGGACAAACCATCAGCAATCAAGGTGACCATCATCAGTTACTATGGGTTATAGCTTGGTTTAAGAAATTGGTTGATGAGGTTATAGAATAAAATTGTGGAAGGTGAGTTTGGGTCAGCAGTTGGTTGTGAGAGGAACAAAAAAGAACTAATTAATGAAAAATAGATACTTAGCTTTCTTATTTGTTGTCGAGGTTGGTGGTTGATAAATCCATTGGTGGATCCTGGATTAATTATAATAAAGTAATGATACTTAGTTATTGATTGATGAGGAATGGCACTTTGGATATCTGTCTAACTCATTATTGGTTCACTAGAACAAGGCATACAAAAGAAGATCTGATAATTGTTGATGGTCACTCTGATGATCTGATGGCTCTCATCTTTTATCCCTTTCACCTTCTCCTCCTTTCATTTTATAGAAGGAAAGGAGAGGTGGAATAATAAGTTCAACAAGGTATCAAGGGGTTGTCTAACTTTAGTCTTAACATGCATTGATTCACACGCAAATCAAGCAAGCTAAATATAAAAAATCAAGTTAGAGTTGAAGTGGGAGTTAACATTTTAAGGGAGTTTAAGGATAACCATTGATGGTTATGCCTAACCATCGATGGTTATGCCTAACCATTAGTAGTTATGGTGACCATCAATGATCGATAGGTCAAAGGTCAAGGTGGTCAAAATTAGTCAATTTTGACTTAGGTTTATGATCTGAAGGTTTTGGGATAGTCCCTGGGGGGTCTCAAGATGGTCTAGGGGTTAGTTCAACATCTAGAACTGTTGTGTCAAGTTTTTTAGTATCTACATTTTCCCCTTTTTATTATGTAATTTGTATCAGCAAGCTACAAAAAAAATAGATTATGAGTTGAAGGTTAGATACCCAAAGTATTAGAGGACGTGTTCCCATTCAAATTAGGAATCGATGAGGTAAAATAAAATTGGGTGTGTGTTTGATAAGTGGGTAAGTTAGTGAATAAGTTGGTGATAAGTTGGGAGTTGAAGTGCAAACATGCACATGAAATGTGACTAAGTGCAATATCTAAGATCACGTATTGACTAGGTTGCCATGGTTGGTAAAAAAATAAGGTCAGCACTAAAAGGACAAGTGATAAGTGGACCATGTGACTACATTTAGGCATGGAGGTTTAGTTACACTTATACATGAAAGTCTCCTAGACAAGGTCGGTGTAGTCATGAGTATCCAAGGTAGAAAGTGATCCAAAAAAGACACAATTAGTTGGTTATGCATAAGGTAGTGTAAGTTCAAAATGTTTAACTTGACAATGTAGTTGGTGCAGTCAAAAGGACTAAGGCAAGGTTATTAACAAACATGCATTAGTTTGGGCCAAAATGGCCAAGTGTGAGGTTTGACATGGTCAATTGCTTAGTGGCATAGGTCAGTGTTTACTGAAAGCTAGGTTTTGGGAGTTTTTATTTATTTTTAAAGTTGAAAGTGGTAGTATGGGTAGGTACTTGGGTAAAAGAGGGTAGATTAAAGATAAATAGAAATTTTTTGTGGTTTTTGGTAGGTAATTGTTGGAGGTAAGGTTTGGGTTGATCATCGATGATCACTACATAGTGACCATCAATGGCCACTATCAATTATCATCAGTCATTATCGACCATCTACAGTTGATAAATGACCATCGATAGGTCACTTTGTGGTGGCCATCAGTGATTGGTCTCCTAACCATTGGTGATCAACCATAGGAATAGTCTACCATCAGTGGTCATTTGATGTGTTGAAGTTTGTGTGAATAGTTTTAAGGCTAAGGTTAAAGTTTTGGTAAATTATTGATAGTTAAGGTCATGGTTTAAGTTTTGGTAAACTATTGATAGTTGGAAGGTTAAAAGGGTAGGGTTATGGTTATGGTTTAGGTTAGGGGTTAGGTTAAGGATTTAAGTTAAGGTAATGTGTATAGGTCAATAAAGTCAAATGATGGGGTAAAGTAATATGTATGGGTCATATTCAGTAAATGTTATGAGTTGAATAGCGTAGAATAGGAGGTAGGCATAATAAGTAGAGTTTGTGGGAAAAATATGTCAATGAACTAAGGTTTTTGTTATCAAACCCTACATATATGGGAGCATATACAAATGAGGCATAGATTTCCCTAAATATTGAATGAGATTTAGAGAGGGATGAATGACATTGATTGGGAACCTATGGAGGATGTGGGCCTTAGAAGCACGAGGTACTACTAGCACGTACCTTGAAATGTGATGATGTTAATGTCACTCATCAAGATATGGGACCTTGCCACTAACACCTTCTTGTTTTTGACAAGCAAGATGACCATCTTGCTTGAGGACATCCATAGGATTGTGTAGCTACACATATGGGGTGAATCGATATACCACATTGAGAGTGATGATAGGGATGGGTAGATGGAGTTATTTTATGGAGAATACCTTGATTCTGTGAGGTGGCACTCTAGAGACTTCCACTACATGCCACTATACTAGAGGATAGGGATGTGAGGTGGGTATTCATAATGATGATAGCAGTCACATGTTATGTGTTACCAGATTTTAGAAGTGGGAGATTCCCTTACTTGTTATTGGGTGTGATCATTGAGATATAATTGGGTTGCATAGTGTTCACATGGGCACCTATGTTATTATTTTATATTTATCAAGGGATATAGAGGTTCCATGCCTATAAGATATATGAGATCAGTGTTAGTTTTGTTCTTCATTTTTGGGCCTACAAGCAAATCTGCGTACTAAGACCTATGGGGTTGTCATGAGAGGGTTTTGTGTATATGGATTTTAGAGTTGCATATATGAGGTAGAGAGGTGATTATACCCTCTTAGGATCTGGAGGAGGGGTACATGACATAGACTAGTACAAGGATCGACTAGATGCTTTGGTCATGAGAGACATGATTTGGAGACCATATGTCAGATTTTCAAGATGGCAACACTATGCCTAACACACAATGGCATTAAACAGCTACCAATGGATATATGGTAAGTGAGAGCATGAGATAGAGCTCATTCCATCTAATAGGGTATGGATGCAATTCAACCTTATTTAGGATATCCTTGAGGTATAGGAGGGAGGATGTAGAGTTTTTACTACCTATTCCACAACTAGTTCATGATTTTATTGATCAGGAGGAGTTGCTTATGAGGATAGATATGGATGATGTAGGTGTTATAGATGGATATCCTACATGGTACCAAGCACACTATGTCATGGTTAACTTTGGAGGTGATGATGGTGGTTGGTAGGAAATAAATATTGATGTAATGGGAGATGGTTAGTAGGCTCAGATATAGGGGTTATCTTAGATGTACATGTAGTGATCACAAAGAGGGACCAGGCATGAGTGGATATATCAATATCTTAGGCATCTCTAACAGTAGCACAGGTTTTAGGTGGCCATGATTACGAGAGAGAGAGAGAGAGAGAGAGAGAGAGAGAGAGAGAGAGAGAGAGAGAGAGAGAGAGAGAGAGAGAGAGAGAGAGAGAGAGAGAGAGAGATCAAGCTAGAGCTCATCTATCCATGGTGATGTAGGAGAGAGATTTTATCTGACAAGTAAGAGGAGTACGAGTAGCTATCGAAATAATAGAGAATATCTTGATGTAGAGATATGTAGTGACTATGTAAGAGTTGTAGTATTATGAAGCCTTGGTAATCAGGCATTGTCCAGATGAACCCCAATGGGGTGAGTATAGAGCTAGGATTATAAAAGGTACTGGTATAGAGACACCAAGATAGTGGCCTACAACTACAGGAGGATAGGCAAGTGTAGGAGGGTAGGATCCAAGAGGTAGTGGTGCCTCAAGATCATAAATGTTTTATGAGACATGATATTTTTTATGTTTCATATGATTTTGATATCGGCCTGTGAGCTAATGTAGCAAGATGCATACATATTTTTAGAGACATGCACATTATTATATTTATCATTATTTTGATGTATATAGATATGATCATTATTCATGGTTTGTGGTTCATGGTTATGATGTTCATGTTACTTATTTATGATTTGATATGATTATGTTCATGATGGTTTAAGTGGACTCACCTAGCTAGGCATGTGATGGTATGGGTTTTTTATTTATGTTCATGATGATTATGTATTGATGTTGTTTATATGATTATGAAGTGATGGTTATTGTGGACTTACCTAGCTAGGCAAGTGATGTGATGGATGTATATTTGTTGGATGTTCTTTATGATATGATGATGCTTATGATGTATTGTGATTATTTTTATGGTTTTTTTTATGGATCATAGTTATATGGATGTGATAAATGTTAGGATGATGATGATGATGTTATGATGAGGTTTATGATATTTTTATGTGATGATGATGTTTGTTGTTGATGATGATCATTTAATTTATGTTAAGATGATCATGTTTATGATATTGATATGACTATGGTTATGGCTATTGGTTATGTGTGGGTGGACACAGTTATGATGTGATTTTTGTTACGGTTTATGGATGACTATGATGATGATTATGTTCATGTTTAATTTTAATGAGTATATGCTTCCTCATTTAGATTTAGACATGTGGTGGATAATATGTGTGAATGACTCATTTATTTTTTGATTTTATGATTGGATTGTGGTAGATGTGGTAGATAGATTAGTTGAGGTGATTGACCATTAGATGATGTTTAATGTGGGAAATGTTTAAGTGGTTAAAAAAATTATAGTAAAAAATATTTAAACCAATAAGGTTAAAAAACACATGGTCAAATGTATTTATTTTGATGAATATGTCAAAATACATAGAATAGGTTGGATAATGAAGTTAAATGTGAGAAAATAAAGATAAGATAATCAAAATACAAATGTTCTAATGATAATATCAACTGGTATAAGATAATAAGAAGAAGGTGTGATGATTCTTCTTTTACAAGGATTACAATAAGATGAAGTTAGATTGGCTTATGAATGTAAACCATACAAATGCTTCACATTAGCATTCATTAGCTGGTTAAAAAAGTGCCTTGATCATATAATGTCAATTAAGCTCAAAATCCCTTGATTGTAGTGTATAAAGGGGATATGGATGAAGGTGGAACCTTCTTTTGAGACTAGCATTACTCTTCTGGAGGTTACCAAAGAGTTAGTATAAATAAGTCTAGGTCATATAAGGTGTATATTGATCGATGTAGGAAGCCTACTTATGAGAACCAATTGTAGCTTTCAAAATTATATTTGTACTTTCAAATTTTGATAATGGGTCTTTTGTTGTTTTTTTTTGATAGGTTGGGGAAGCTGATCGATGCAGGAAGCTTCCAAGAAATTGTTATGCTTTTTACAAATGCTTTACTCAGCCATCCTTCAAGGGAGTGGTCTAAGTTTGTGTGCTTTTGTTTAAGGCTATTGATATTTGTCCTTCAAGGGAGTAGTCTACCTTATATTGAGAAATTTTGATATGTTTTTTGCAACTATCATTCAAGAGATTAGTCTGTAAATGCAAGAGAGTGACTTGTATGATTTATTTTGATTTTGTTATTGATGTTTGATTTTGATGTCATGGACTTGCTTGTATAAGCTTAAAGGTTCACCTTTTTATTAATGTAAAATTAAAACACAAGAAGGTTGATGAGTTATAAAAGAGGTTTAAGTGACAATGACCATGGGAATCTATCTATAAAAAGGGTAGAAATCACCATGAGAATAATGACATGGGTAGATTTGTGGTACCCATTATTTAAGATTGGTTAGATATTATAATAGGTAATCACATGATTTAGTTGTAATCAGTTATCCTTTAAAAAAAGAAATGAATATGGGTGAAGATAAGGGATGAGCTTAAGTTAAGAAAAAAGGTGAGTTTGATCCCATTTCAAAAGAAAGGATGTAGATGTGAAGCATTAAGGGGCTCAAGTTCTAATTTCCCTTCAAGGGAGGATAATCAATAAGCTCCAAATCTATACTTGTACATTATTATATAAGGTCTAATCTAATTAAAATCAAACTTTTCTCACTTGATTTCCTTTAGGATGAGGTCTCTGATATTGAATTATCATACTTTGAAGTTTTTGTTATAAGCATGCTTGATTCATTCTTGATAGATACGAAGGTGGGTAAGCATGTCTAAATGAAACTCATCAAGGAGCTCAAGTTGGGATAAATTTTCTTGATGGTAATCACTCTCAGAGATGAGATCTTACAGGGATATGTGAAGAGAGGGAATTTGTACTTCAAGAAGCAAGACAACCTTTGATCTAAAAACTAGAGAGAAAGGGGTAGCACCTGTAGGGGTTTAAATGCTAGTACAATAGTCCCATAAGGTGAAGGGGGTGTGTAAATACCAATCCTAACTAGATGCATTAACCATTTTATTTAGTATGTTATTGAGATTTTTTTAGAGGCTTCCACCTATCTATTTGCTTGTGTACTATAGGGTGATGAGAAACTTAACTTGATATCGAACACATCATAAAGACCTTGGACTTGTTTTTTTTTAAGGATTTTCCATTATTGATGATAATTTGTGAGGAACATCAAAATGATAGATAATGTGATGGTTTATAAAGTCAACAATATTATCATCTTTGATTAAGATGAGAGGAATAACCTTTACCGATTTGGTGAAATATTATATTTTAGTGATTATAGAATGATGTCATTATGGAGAATGGGGATTGAATTCTCCAATAAGATCTAGACCCCATTATGAGAAAGGCCAAAAATATTTGGACACTCAAATATTATGGCTAGGTATGTGATATAAATTAGCTTTTTATTGACATTTAACACACCTTTTCACATAATCACATCAATATTGGTTAAGGGTGGGCCAATAATATCTAAGGCAAAGGATGTGTTTAGTGAAGGCTAGGCCACTAAAGTGTTCCCCACAAATCCCATCATGTGTTTCCCTGATAGCATGAGAGGCTTCATGACTATGTAAGAAATAGAAGAGGAGACCATCAAAGCCTCGTTTATAAATAATTCCCCTTAAGATAGTATAGATTTAGGTGCTCTAGATAAACACTCTTTGATCATTCCTAGAAAGATTGAAAGGAATGATGGCAAGGTTGAGGTAGTCTAAGGTTAGCTAATACCAAAGGTCAGGTTGGGTCTCCTCCACATTGAAGATGGTGGGAGAGTCTAATTTGACATAAGAGGGATAGGTATGTCAATGGATAATGATAGATAACTTAGAGTCATAGGGTGAAAATGGGATCTGAGAAGTGAGGGAACCCATTGTATTGGTTAACTTATTTAAATTTTACCTTGTTAAAAATAAGATCATGTTCAAATTTGATGTATCAATGTAGGGTGGATAACAAAAATCCATAGAATGGATCCAAGGGCATCCCAACAAAACATTTTACCAAAACTCCCCTTCTACTATGTAGAAGAGCGTAGGAAGTGTGCAGGGTCCTAGATGAATGTGAAGGACAACAATTCCTTGAGTCATGGCCATGGTATCATTAAATGATTGAAGCACCACTAAGGTTTCCAAAATGATTTTCTTAGGTAATTTGAGTTATTTGTATGCAAGGGAATAGATGATGTTGAGTGCTAACTCCCCCATCAATCATAACCCTCTTAATGTGGGTTTGGTTGATGTATGTAGTAATGAAGAGGAGATGATCTAGGTCATCTAGATGGATGGAGGGTATTTATGAATCCTTGAAGGTATCAAGGTTGGAAAGTTAAAGAGATCTGATAAAGGTTTCCATAGGTTTTTGGTCTTATGGTTGGACCTCTATGGATTGTAAAGCCTCTATCATTGCTTAGAAATGATGGGGTAAGGTATTGATCAGTTCATACAAACTCATCTTCACTAGTGTTTGGTAAAGCTATTTCAAAACTACTCATTGGATTGATTCAGATGGATTGGATTGAGAGGGTCCTAAGATGGATACTTTGGGTTTGGTTGAAGGTAAAGGTGCTTGGCATTAGCCATGTGTTTGGGTGGTGGAAGAGGGATATGTCCATGGAATGGACACATTTGCTTTCCCTTCTCCTTTAGATAAGCCTGTGATCATGTGACCACATGGATGGTATGGATTTGGGGAGGAGTTATGTTAGAGGGTTGCTTCAGTTATTATTCACTCTAAGATGAGAGTGGGGGAATAGGTAAGTGTTGGTTGATGGCTCCTGGATTTTGGATTAGTGTTGGGCTTATAGGAGGATCATCTAACAATAAGTCATCCTTGTGATATAGTTGATGGGATAATAATTTTAAATCCTTATAGTTGGTAGTATCATGCCCAAGTGTTCTATGATATGAGAATATTAATTTGTCATTATACCATTATGGTTTATGACTATTTGGGTCAAATGTTCTTATAGGTGGTAAGGTTAAGAAATATGCTTAGAATAAACTCTGCAAGATGGTTAAGTAAGACTTGGGAAATTGTGGCAAAGGCATGGAGGTCTTAGGTTTAGGAGTTGAGGTGGAAGCCTTTTTAGGAGTGATTTTGATGGTCAGAGATTTAGGTGAAGGAGCATTCTTGGTGGATGATTTTTGTATGGATTTCTTTGAGGCAAAAGGTGTTGGGGTAGATACCTAAGAAGTAGGTGGTTTGGCTATAGACAGTTGGGTAAAAATAGGTAAGGATGAAAGTAAGAGTGATTATATAACTAAACATGGTGGTTGGATTTGGGACTTGTCTGGGATGGTTAGTTTCCTTACCAAGGTAGAAGGGTCCCAAAATAGAAGGCAAAGTGGAAGGGGGAGGTAGAGTTTTGGTTTGTGAAATATTAGGTGTTTTCACCTTATTTTTATCTTGGTTTGGGGTTTATTTGATAGGTTTGGTTAAGTTAACTCCAATTTCAATGAGAAGTGAGTAGGGTCCTGAATAAGGAATATGCCAAGTTTTTTGGTAGGCTCAGTTGGAATAAAAGAAGGTGACTTAGTTATTTTAAGTGGAGTCGGTTCAGATAGTTTAGGTATGGTTTGGTTAGTGGTGATTTTCAATGGCTTAGTTTTGGTGAAAGTGGGTTCAATAGTGGGAATAGAAGGTTGGGATGATAGTGGTGTGGTTGGAGGTTCTTACTTGGTTTGGTAAGGAAGCTTGAGATGGTGCCAAAATGTGGCATGATCTGCATTGGGTTGGGATAATTAGTCTAAGTTTTTAACTAGTTTAGAGAAAGGTCTATAGATGGGTTTGATCCCTATAATACTGAGCTCAAAGGTCAAACCCCTAGGTGGAGAGAGAGAAGTGGTTACCTCATCCTTTTCCTTAATCAAAGGATCTAAGGTTTGGGAAGATGAGCCTCCTATGGGAGAGGTAGGTAGAGTGATTACTTCCTTAGGAATGCTTTGTAAAGGAAGAGTGGATTGTTGTATGATGGAGGAGAAGGATATGGTGGTAATGGCTACCTCTTTTGGTATGTATTTTAAAGGAGAGGCTGGTAGCTCAAATAACTCAATGGTTGGAGAAAATGGAGGGGTTGTTTCCTTGGTTTCTTTTTCTAGAAGAATGGAAGGTGAATCTACTAAATCAATAAGTAGAGAAGGGGGAATGGTTATTGCTTTAGTCTCATTTTCTAAAGTAATGGAGAGTGACTCCACTATCTCGATAAGTGGAGTGGTAAAAAAGGTGGTTTCATCAATGGCTTCCTTAGTAATGAGTTGACTAAGGACTGTATTAATAGTATGGACTTCATGGTTGTGAAAGGATTACACTCTATTATTTTCATTGTTATTGGAAGGTTAGGGATGGGAAATGGATATCTAAATATGTCAAGTGATTGATTTAGGTGTTTATTGGGGTTATCCAACATAATTTCCCCCTTTTCAATGAGGTTTTGGATGACGTTCTTGAAGGTATTACACATACCAATGTCATGTCCAATGACATGATGAAAGGTGCACAATTCATTCTCTGTATACCAACTAGGTACAGGATAAGAGGAATCAAATTATTATATAGGTTTGATCGGTGGTAGTTGTATGATATTTACTTTCAATAACTTCTCCAAGGCCAAATCTTATGACTCCCCTAATTGATTAAATTGCATTTAATTATTGTAATTTGGGTTTCTAGTGTTCTGATTAGAGGAATTAGAGGAGTTGTGTTGGTTAACAATGGGTGGAGGAGCAGTCTTAAGGACAACCACATTTACAATTCCATTATTTTTGGAGTTATTTTTGGTTTGATGTTAGGTTTAGAGGAGGGATTCTCATTCAATTTCAAGGTGGAAATCTTTTTTCTCAATTTTAACTTCCCCTCATCAATGGCTCTATTTTCTAAGTTCATGCCATGGTGAAAGCTTCATCAATGGTTCTAAATATATAAACCCATAAAGTAGAAGAGATGTGTTTGGCACAAGCTCGAGCAAAGAGTTTAATCAGCTCAGGCTGGGGCAAAGAGAAAGAGAGTTGATTTATCAATCTTCTCCAATGGGCTATGAAGTCAGCTATAGACTCAACAATAAATTTCCAAATGGAGTAGAGATCAGTGATGGAAACCTTCTTGAAGATGTTTATAGAAAATTAGAGGAGATATGAACCCATAAAGTAGAGGAGATGTTTGGCACAAGCCCAAGCAAAGAGTTCAATCAGATCGAGTTGGGACAAAGAGAAAGAGAGTTGATTTATCAATCTTCTCTAATGGGCTATAAAGTTGGCTATGAACTCATCAACAAATTTTTGAATGGAGTATAGATCAATGATGGAAACCTTCTTGAAGATGTTTATAGAAAAGTGATCCAAGAAAGTTTGAGCTAGCTAAGTGAAATAAATGAGAGAGTAATTTTTATAGCATTGTACCAATCTAGTGCTAGACTGGATAAAGACATGGGGAAGGTATGAAGAAGGATAGATCATTGCAGGTAATCAAATAGCATGAGTGCCTAAATGCTCTTAGGTATTGTTGAGGGTCTTCCTTACTTTGAAATTTATAAATTTTATAAAGATATAAACCCATAAAGTAGAGGATATGTGTTTGGCACAAGCCCAAGAAAAGATTTCAATCAGATCAAGTTGGGGCAAAGAGAAAGAGATTTGATTTATCAATCTTCTCCAATGGGCTATAAAATCAGATATAGACTCATCAACAAATTTCTGAATGGAGTAGAGATCAGTGATGGAAACCTTCTTGAAGATGTTTATAGAAAAGTAGAGGATATCTAAACCCATAAATTAGAGGAGATGTGTTTGGCACAAGCCCAAGCAAAGAGTTCAATCAACTCAGGTTGGGGTAAAGAGAAAGAGAGTTGATTTAGCAATCTTCTCTAATGGGCTATGAAGTCAGTTTTGGACACATCAACAAATTTCTAAATGGAGTAGAGATTAGTGATGTAAATATTCTTGAAGATGTTTATATAAAAGTGAGCCAAGGAAAGTTGAGCTATCTAGGTGAAATAAATGAGAGAGTACTTTGTTATAGCATTGCACCAATCTAGTGTTAGACCAGATAGATACATGGGGAGGGTACAAAGGAGAGATCGTTATAGGCGATCAAATATCATGAGTGCTTAAATGCTCTTAGGTGTTGTTGAGGGTCTTCCTTTGAAATTTAGAAATTTTTTAAAGATCTGAACCCTTAAAGTAGAGGAGATGTGTTTGGCACAAGCCCAAGCAAAGAGTTCAATCAGCTTGAGTTGGGGCAAAGAGAAAGAGAGTTAATCTATCAATATTCTCCAATGGGATATGAAGTCAGCTATGGAATCATCAAAAATTTTCTAAATAGAGTAGAGATCATTGATGGAAACCTTCTTGAACATGTTTATAGAAAAGTGATCCAACAAAGTTTGAGCTAGCTAGGTGAAAGAAAAGAGAGAGTACTTTGTTATAGGATTATACCAATCTAGTGTTAGACCAAATAGAGACATGGGGAAGGTATGAAGAAGGAGAGATCATTGTAGGCAATCAAATATCATGAGTGCCTAAATGCTCTTAGGTGTTGTTGAGGGTCTTCCTTACTTTGAAATTTAGAAATTTTGGGAAGTTCCCACTAAGAAAGATAGGGTAAAATGGGAATGGATGGGTGAATTGGTTCATTATAGATTTTTTCATATGACAAAATATTATAATCTCCATATATTGATGACTCCAAAGTATTCATTTTATCCATTAGCATTTTAACAAGGTCCATTTATGATTTAGCACTCCCATAATTTTAGGGTAGATTATGTTGGGTTTGGGTAAGTGCAACACACAGATATCTGGTGGGGGTTGAGAGGTTGCCACATATTGGTATGTGGATATGGGTGGTTGAGATGATGCCACATATGAGTACATAGAGATAGGTGATTGGGTGGAAGTTAGAGGTATATACCCTTGTGGGTTAGGGATATAGCTCAATTTTTTTACAATGGGAAATTGTTGAGAGATTAACATAGGTTGGGTAGGAGTTATGTTTGGGTTAGTAGATAGAGAGTAGGTGGTAACTTTGGTACTAATGGGTGTAAGGGTAGAAGGTATGGGAACCACCGAGCTCTAGAATGGAGTGGAGGTAGGTAGATTGGGTGAAAAAAAAATAATGGTGACACTAGTAGAGGGTAGTCCCACAATGAGTAGAGTAATGGTGCCCAAAGGTTGGTCATGAGGCCACTAATTTCTCTATTTTATAAGCCTCATCCATACCTAGTACATATCTTTTCCTAAGTAAATCCTCACAACCATCCATGAATATACAAATGAATGAATTAATTTATGATTTTGTGTGTGTATGTGTGTGTGTGCGTGCATGTGTGTGTGTGTGTGTGTGTGTGTGTGTGTGTGTGTGTGTGTGTGTGTGTGTGTGTGTGTGTGTGTGTGTGTTATGTTATGAATTATTGATGTTTTTTCCTTGATTATATTATACTTGTGTAAATTTATTTAACAAGCATTTAAAGGATAATATAAGGTTTTAAGATCTCATTTGGGCACAAGACTTATAGGCTACCTGAAGTAACTGTAGGCTCCACCTATAGACTACCCATAGCAACTATAGGCTTCACTTATAGGTTTATTATAGCCACTACAGAGTGCCCATTGCAACTATAGGCTTCACCTATAGGTTACCCATAGCCACTACAAAGTGCCCGTAGCAATTATAGGCTTCATCTATAGGTTACATGTAGCCACTATACAAAATAGAGCTATCATTGTGATCAGATATTAAAGACACATCTAGATATCTTGGGAACTAAATGGATGATTGGAAAAGACCATAGTTATTATATGGACTCCCTACATGCAAGTAAATTTGGATGTGCTACCAAAGATGAGAAAGATAGACAATGGGAAGGAAACAAAAAAAATAAAATAGTAAAACAGTATACCTTAACCTTAACCCAGTCAAGCCTAAAACAAGTAACTTTGGTTACTAACCACTTGAAGGTTGACTGGGGTAGTTTCTAAAGTATTTGTATTTTTCCTAGTTTAGTGTCTTTGGTTAGAAGTTAATAAACTGCCTTATGTATTTGATGGTAGAATCTAGATCAGATTAGGAGTTAGTGAGTTGAAATTAAAGATTGGATAGTTACTAGAACTAAAGAAGTCATTGCATTGTAATATTTTGTAGCAATATTTAATTTCTATATATTTGAGTAATGAGAATGTTGATTCTATAAAAAAAAATTAAAAATATCTCGAACAAGGATTGGAACTCAGTTTTGAATGAGGAAGGGCACCCTTAGAAAGAGTTATAGTGAAGATCCTGACCCTCCTTCGTTAAGAGTGTGTAAGTAAATTTCATTATTAATATGATTATATAAATTTTGATGTATATGTGATTTATAAGTGTGAAGTATTTTTGTATTTCTGTCATAATAGTTTCATAGTATAACTGTCTAGTGAATTCAACATAAGTTCATTATACTACAACTAGTAAAACAAGTTGATTTATGAATCAATAATGCATATATAGTGCTGACATCTTTAAAAAGTGTACACACCCTAGGTTGATAATTAATGTTAATCAGACTCAATAATTTGGTATTTATTAGGTAATTATTTTGCACAATAGTTGGGTTTCTCCCATACTAGAAGGGTTGTTAATTGGGGAAGAAGGTGTTTGGGTGTTAGTTGGTTAGGTGGGTTGGTTTTGGATGGTGGTATTAGTGGGATTATTGGTAGAAGATAATGTCTAGGTGACTAAAGTTTGGGTAGAGATGTTGACAACATAACTTTCTCCCATAAGGTGGGATGGCATGCCATAGGGTGGGTCAATAGGTGGAACCAAAAGAGGGGTATGATGGGATATGGTGTTAAGGTAATGTTGGAGGGCTATGGGGTTATTATCCAAAAAAGTGGAGAAATCTAGATCACCTTGGGCAATTGTCTGAGGGATGATAGGACTTCTAAAAGGATGGGGACAACTTTATGCATTTGAGATGTAGTCCATAGATGAGGAGAAGAGGAAGATGGATGATTATGAGGTGGGTCCTGATTTGCTTGATTTCTTATTTCTTGCCTAGTTAAAACCATGAAAATAAGATAAAGAATAAGATATAAGAAATCTCACAATTCAAACAAAGAAGACAATAAAAATTCGAAGAAATGAAATACACACTAAAGCATGTTAAATCCTAAGGTTCTTTTTTTTAGTCTCTCTTGTGGTTTATGCCTTAAGCTTTGAGAATTATGTGACTCAAATTGGCTTGTAGAGTGGGTACATGAAAAGAAGTTTGTGGTTGGTTTCAGTTTGTGTTTAGGCTCTCAAAGGGATTTGTATTGAAAATTAGTATGTGTCTTAATATTTGGGCCTACCCCCTCACTTCAAAAACCATAGCAATAAGGGTATTGGGTGCTTAGCCAAAATATATTGATTGCCAAAGATTATACTTAGCCAATGAACTAAGTTCGTTCTCCCCTTGGTGATGAAATCCAAGTAGGATAGCTAAGAAAGGTGATTGCTACGTGATGAAATCCCAATCAAGCCTTATGTTAATGGTTCTATGCTTGATTAGGTGTAAGTGGTTTGGTATTTTATGTGTGATAAGAGTGAAGCTATGATTAATTCACTTGGTCAATTAATATATATGAGCTAAAATAAGTAATCAAGCAACGGATCTAGTCAATTTTAAGCCCAAAATGAAAATTTGATTTTGTTGTATGAGCAGAAAGACAAGAAGAAGAGGTATCTAGATTCAATTATGAATCCAAGACAAGACTCAAGGGTCCCATTGAGTGTGCCAGAATATTTCACATAAATTTTAATTTATTTTCTTTAGAAAGAAAGATGTAAAACTTGAAATAAGGGTGAGGTTAGTAGAACCAAGATTTTTTTTGCACTTCATGATCTAGATGGTTGTAGATACTCCTCTTTGGCTTAAGAGGATGACCTATAGATAAGAAAACACTAAAGAGATGGTTGATTAGTTAGATAGTAGGGTGGACTGCCTAGCAAGCTAGATCCAAAAAGCACAAGCTTTCTTGGAGGCTATCAATCCACACTTTTAAATAATTAAGTTATAAAATTGAAAGATAAATTACTTGCATGAAGAATAGAAGATACTGAAATCAAATACAAGTGCTTGAAAGAGATAAATTTGACTAATTATAATAATAAATGATTGAATATTAATGCTAACTAGATTAGATACAATTCAAAAAATAGGGTGATGTTTTGTGGTCAAGAAGAGAGGTAGAAATTAGGATTTTGTTAGGGTTAAATAGGTGAAAATATCTTGTTATAATTGTCACATAGTGACCATCGGTGGTTGGGGTGACCATTGGCGATTAGGGTGATCATCTATGGTTGGTAACCATTAATGGTTATAGATAGACTATCAACAGTCAAGGTGACCATCAATGGTTACTATGGGTTCTGGTTTGGTTTAAGAAATTGGTTGATGAGGTTGCAGAATGAAATTCTAGAAGATGAGTTTGGGTCAGAGGTTGGTTGTGAGAGAAACACAAAAAGAACTAATTACTAAAAAATAGACACTTAGCTTTGTTGTTTGTTATTGAGGTGAGTGGTTGAGAAATCCATTGGTTTTTGACTGATGAGTAGTGGAACTTTGGATCTTTGTCATACTCATTATTGGTTCACTAGAAGAAGACCCATAAAAGAAGCTATGATAATTACTTATGGTCACTCTAATGATCTGATGGCTCTTATCCTAAATGTTTTTCACCTCGTCCTCTCTTTTTATATAAAAATGGAGAGGTGGAACAATAAGTTCAACAAGGTGTTAAGGGGATGTCTAACTTTAGTCTTAACATGCAGTGATTTGCATGCAGATCATGTAATCTAAATATAAAAAAACAAGTTGGAGTTAAAGTGGGAGTTAAACCTTTAAGGTGATTAAAGGCTCACCATTGGTAGTTATGCCTAACCTTCAATGATTAGGGTAACCATTGGTGGTTAATAGGTCAAAGGTCAAGGTGGTCAAATTCAGTCAATTTCAACTTAGGTTTGCAATTGAAAGGTTATGGGATAGTCCCCAAGAGGTCTCGAGGTGGTCTAGGGATTAGTTTGACATCTAGAACGATTATGTGTAGTTTTATAGTGTCTACATTAAAATATCAATAAATTATTGAAAACTTAATCTAAAGTGTTCAAAACAATTTTAGAAAATAGCTTAAACCTCTACGATGCAAAAAAAATATCATAAACTAGAAATTAGGCAAGGGATGGTAGGTGAAAAATGCTTGCTATTTTGGGTAAAATAAAACACATAGTAATCATCAGTGGTCACTATGAAACCAATGATAATTAAGGTAACCACTACCGAATGAGGAACAATTTTTGTTGGCCAAATATGACCGATGACAGTTTTTGTAGGTCCTTGTTTGGTCAAAAATGATGTTGGGATGAGTTGCAAAAAGGCTCTAAAGATGGTTTTTGAGTTGGTTATTGGTCATGAGGGTGAAATGAATTCTTAGAATTACCAAAATTGGGAGTTGATTGGTCAAGGATGGAGAATGGTATATGGATGGCTTAGGGTAGAAGGTGAAGTTCATGGAATTGAAAAAATCTAACATAAGGAATGGAATGTTGGGAGATGAGAATGGACACAAGCAAATGAAATTGCTAAAATTAACAACTAAACTTGATAAAAAGTGTAGATACTTAGCTCTAAGCTTGATGGTCTAGAAGAGTGTTGAGACTAAGTGGTAAGCTGTAAGAGATCCTGGAGCAATATGAGCAAAGTAATAGTACTTTGGCTATTCATGATGAGTTGTTAAAGCACTTGGGTATCTCTAGTTTGGTTTTTGATTTCCCCTAGGAGTTATGATTCACCTAAGTGTAAAAGAGTCTCATGCAAAAGTTAATTTCTAACCTCTCGAAGGCAAGGCTCTTGGGTTACATTAAGTAACCATCAATGATCCTAGTCAACCAACACTAGTCTTGGGGTAAACATTGTTAGTCAGATAAATAGTCAAAACTTGCTAATTTTGGTTATTTACACTTAAGGTTGGTTTTTAAAATTTATGGAAATGGTTTGAGGTTAATAAAGGCCTCATTAATATGCATGTAAAAAAATTCTTAGGAAGTTAAGGCAATAAATGCTAGGGTAGAAATGGTTTTTAGGCTAGGTGTCAACCGATTAGCCATGGGTTTGGGTGAGGAGGTGGAAATAGGCCTCATTTAATTAATTAACTTAATTAATTTAGCCAAAAGGGGGTAAATGGGTGTGTTAAATGATTTTAATAATTAATCCTATCCTAAGGGGGCTAAGGGGGCCAAGGACTGATTGACGATGACTAGAACCATAAAGAATTCTAGTGTCTACATTTTGCCCCTTTTTGTTGTGTAGGTTTAATCCTCAAGCTAAAAAACAAAAATAACAAGTGCAATGGCAATGGATGCCTCAAGTATGGGAGGAGGTGTTCCCCTTCAAATCAAGATACGATGAGGTGAAAATGAAGTTAGGTATGGGTTTGACAAGTGTGCATGCATGGAAAAAATGGGTAAGATGGTATGTAGTAGAAAATAAGGCTACTATGAGTATAAGTAACAAATAAATGAGGCCACCATATTAGGTGTAGAAGATATGGGTGTACTTATAAATGTAAGTCTCCTAAACAAAGGTGTCTTGAGTCATATGGGGCCAAAATTTATGTGATCTTGAGAGAACTAAATAGGGTGCAAGTGTCAGAACAAAAAGTTAGTATATTCTAAGGCATCTGAAAGGTTAGGTTTCAATTTCTTTTTGAGCATATCAACATGAAACATGGTAAGGTGAGGATGTGAATTGTGGTAAATTTGTTGAGGTGTTTTTGTCATAAAATGTTTTGAACAAGTGGTCCAAATGACCAACACAATAGTTGATGGGGTGGGTAATGTTATGACAAGGGGTACCTTTTTTTTTAAATGGGAGGGAGGTTTTGACAATGGTTGGATTCAACCAAAGATGGTCGATTGGATACCATCATCGATCACATACAAACCCTAAAAAGGGATTGTGACCTTAAAAGGTCAAGGGCAATGTTATTTTTTGTATTTTTCATTTATTAGTTATCATTTGTCATTTATCTAAGAAAAAATATGTAAATAATAGGTGAAGTTCTTTATGAGATGAGAGATTGACTAGGGTTGACTGTGAGTTGTAGTGTGGGGTATAGGACATCAGGTGGACCAAGTAGACAATGGGTGGTGAGGATGTAGTGTGAGAGAGGATGAGCCAGGGGTTGAATGATGACTATGCAGAGAGATCCACCTTAGAGGCATACTTTAAATGAGTTAGGGGTTTTATAGTTTGATGTTTTTTGTTTGTTTAGTAGAGTATGGGTGGGTGTATTTTAAAAATGGGGGTTTTAGGTAGTAGAGGGAAATTGAGGGTGTAGGGGGGTAATTAGTGTTAGGAATACATCTTGGGGAGGAAATAGGGTAGGGGGAAGGAGTATATTAGTGTATGGTAGAGGTTTTTAGGGTATTTTGGGAAATAAAGGATTTGGGTGTCATAGATCAACCACATAGTGATCATTGCCAATCTTTATCGATCATCACCAATCTCTATTAATGATCACTGGTATCTATTAACCATTATCAATTGATAGGGGATTGAAGGTTGGTCAAGATGGGACTATCATTGATCCAAAAACTTAATCAATTTTTGTTGAAGGTCGATCAATAGTGGTTCCACAAGGAATCGACACCTTTCGAGACTCGACCTGTGATGATTGTTTAAGAAAGCTAAGGGGTGAAGGTACAAAGAAAGGAAGAGTGTTTTTTAAAATTTGTTTAGAGCTTGGGTGGTCTTAATGTATTAGTTTAAGACTTAGGCAAAGGGGTAAAATCTAAGATTGAGGATTAGTTGTTAGGCATAGGCTTGAGAGAGGTAGGGTTATAAGTGAAGAGGTTCATATGGATAGGTGTGATAGGTAGAATGTATATGTTATTTTGGAAAGGGTAGGTTAAGCTAAGGTATATATCTAACCTTGTAAGTGAGGGATTTATTGGTGATGAGGGATAAAGTGATATCACACCCAGATGAGATACGTAGGGGGATGACACTAAAGGAGTGGGATCATATGGTAGCCATTGGATTAGGTGACATGTAATACTATCAACATGTGCCATGAGATGTTATGATGATGATAGCTCTCATCGAGATATGGGACCTAGCTACCAACACTTTCTTTTTATCGACTAGAAAGATCATGATTCTTCAAAAAGATATTCATAGGATCCTAAGATTTCCTATATAGGGTTAGGTGATAGATCACCTTCACAGTGAGGAGTAGGATGCTTATATGGATCAATTGTTCAAGGAGGATTTCATGCAGGTGAGGTGGCACATATGGGGTTTCTAATTTAAAGATATGTACCACATGGATAAGGTGGGGAGATGGCTCATGACTATGATGATGATAATCTTGACTCATTATGTAATTCTTAATTTGAGAGGAGGCAAATTCCCCTTTGCATTATTAGTAATTCTAGTGGATATCATTAAGGATTAGATAGTCTTTATATGGGCCCTAGTACTATTGGTATAGATCTATCATAATCTCTATGGGTATCAAGTACATATATGGTAAAACATTAGCGTAGGATTTGTATTACACTATTGGGCATACGAGCACATGACTAAGTTACAACCAAATGGAATTCCTTGGCACACATGGGATCAAAGAGGGTTTAGGGTTGGTTTTATGAGGTAAAGGGTAGATTATGCACTTCCAATAGTAGGGGTAGAGGGATGAGATCTATATTGGTTCAAAGATATATTAGAGGTATTGATTGATAAGGAGGTCATCTAGAGACCCTACATCATATTCCCATCATGGGTAGGCTATGACATACACACATTTTCATTACAGAGCTAAAGATGGATACATGTGAGGTAGCTATAAGAGATAGAGTT